>MCJB01010953.1:48585-100033 GCA_002018475.1 Nicotiana obtusifolia | reverse complement strand
GGGGGGGGGGGGGGTTTGGCTAAACTTTTCTAAAGTGAATAATTGAGTTTTGAACATCGATTCGGAGTCGGATTTGGATAAAACTTATTTTGTTGGACTCGTATTCGAATAGGTTGTAGGAATTCTTGAGTTTTATCGGGTTCAGGGATGCGGGCCTGGGTTGAGTTTGAGTATTTGATTAAAGATTCGACCTTTGTCGTTTGTGTTAGATTCCTAAGACATTATTAGATGTTTTGAGTTTCTTTTGGATAGATTTGATCCGTTTGGAGATCGATTCACACGGGAAGGCATTTTTAGAGTATTGATTTGGCTTGTTTGAGTTAAGTTTCTTACCTAAACTTGGTTGAGGCGTTAGTTGCCTAAGTTATTAGTGATGGCTACGTGCTATGGTGGCGCACATGTGATGGGTTGAGCCCTTATGCGTGCACCAGGGTATTATTCATGTTTGGAGTAGTGCTTAGGCTATGATATGCCTTGAATTGACTGCTAAGTTCATGCTATTATGCTTCTTATGTCTGTACCCCTTTGTGAGCTAATTGAATCATGTTAGAGGTTACATATAGGTTGATATCCTGATTGAACATGATAATTACTATTCTGTGATGTTATCGCCCAATTTGAGGAAAGGTAGTACACTTCGAGCATGCATACACCTTAGCTTGTCACTTATATCAGTCCATGAGTATATAATCTGATATCCATCTTTCACGTACATGTATTCTTGTATATATGCTTTCTCTATGATATGGTCTGGACCGATAGAACGTAAGTTGTCCGTGTGGATCCAAAATATGATAGCACAAGAGTTGTTCGTGCGGTTGTTATTATTGACACGCGAGTTTTCTGTGCGGTTGTTATTATTCACACGTGAGTCATCCGTGCGATTGTTATTATTGGCACGTAAGTTGTCTGTGCGGTTGTTATTGTTGGCACGTGAGTTGTCCATGCAGTTGTTAATATTAGCACGTGAGTTATCCGTACAACGTATGGATAAGGATCCATACCCCTAGGGTCACCCTCTCATGTTTCTCTTATGATGGTGTACACGCAGGTTGTGAGAAACCGACGAGTTTCTGGTTGATGTGGAACTGGGTGAAGTTGGTCGTTGGTTGGACTTTGCATCTCTTCTCTATTTGCAAACTCCTTGGATGTATGTATGATTTTGCTTCATATCTTTCTATATGATAGCTCCGGAATATATACATGCTTTTATGCATATCTTCCCTATATGCTACCTTACTTGATGAGATGAGACACGGTACATATCTTCTCTATATGCAATCGTGGAAGGATTATCTAATACTTTATGCATATCTTCTCTATATGCAAGTTTGACGATTTAATGATATTAGACGCATACTACTCTATATTCTGGATTGTTAACTGATTCTGGACTTAGAACATTATCTCTTTGTTCACCGATGTGGCTTTATCTATGCTTTATTATTTGATGGCACCATTGCTGTGTACTTGTGAAATTCAGAATTTGAACAGGTTATTAGCGAGTATCATTCATAATTCTTGCCACTATCACCTCCCCGAGGTTAGTTACGATACTTGCTGAGTACATAGGGTTGGTTGTACTCATATTGCACTTCTGCATCTTGCGTGCAGATCTTGGAGCTGAGCTGCTGTGGATGACGGAAGCTGGCCTTGAAGACGTGTTTGCTTTTCGGATATAGCTTCCACTTATCATTGGTAGTTTTGGACTCTTACTCTATTTATGTAAATTCCAAATAGATGTTATATTCCTTTGTGAGCTAATTGAATTATGTTAGAGGTTACATATATGTTGATCCCCTGATTCAACATGATTATTGCTATTCAGGGATGTAATCACCCAATTTGAGCAAAGGTAGTGCACTTCACATATGCCCATACCTTAGCTTGTCACATATATTAGTCCATGAGTATGTAATTTGATATCCATCATTAATGTACATGTATTCTTGTATATATGCTTTCTGTGTGATATGGATTTGGACTGATAGCATGTGAGGTTCGAAATATGATAGCACGTGAGTTGTCTGTGCGGTTGTTATTATTGGCACATGAGTTATCCATGTGATTGTTATTGTTGGAACGTGAGTTGTCTGTGCGGTAGTTATTATTGCCACGTGAGCTGTCCATGCATCGTGCGAATAAGGATCCATCCCCCTAGGGTTCAACCTCTCATGTTTCTCTCTTGATGGTGTACACGTAGGTTGTGAGAAACTGACAGATTTTTGGTTGATGTGGAACTTGCTAAAGTTGGTAATTTGTTGGACTTTGCATCTCTTATCTATTTGCGAACTCTTTTGATGTATATATGATTTTTCTGCATATCTTTTCTATATGCTAGCTTCGGAATGTATACATGCCTTTATGCATATCTTCCCTATATGCTACCTTACTTGATAAGATGAGACGGTACACATCTTTTCCATATGTGAACCCGTGTAACGTGATTTATTATTTCACGCATATCTTCTTTATATGCAACCATGGAAGGATTATTTTATACTTTATACATATCTTCTCTATATTCAAGTTTGATGCTTTAATGTTATTGGATGCACATATACTCTATATGCTGGACTATTCATTTCTTCTTTACACTGCTGCTCGGTTTGGAGACCAAACAATGGAAATAATACGTAACAGTCAGCCTTGTTAACTAATTCAAGACTTAGCACATTATCTCTTTGTGCGCCGATATGGTTTTATCTATGTTATATGTTTAGATGGCAGCATTGCCATGTACTTTTGAAATTCAAGATTTGAACAGGTTATTAGCGAGTATCATTAATAATTCTTGCCACTATTATCCGCCAAGGTTAGTTATGATACTTGCTGTGTAATGGGGTCGGTTGGACTCATACTGTACTTCTGCACCTTGCGTGAAAATCTTGGAGCTGAGTTGTTTTGGATGAAGGAAGCTGGCATTGAAGACGTGCCTGCTTTTTGGATATAGCTACCACTTGTCATTGGTAGGTTCGGATTCATACTCTAATTATGTATATTCTAAACAGATATTATATTTATTTTCGTACCAGTTTTGTAAATCTAAATCTTAGTGGCTCATGACTTGTACTACCAATCCTTGGGATGTTGTATGAAAATTCAGCTATTTCATTTATTTATTAGTGATGATATTCATTAGAGTTGTGTAAATATTGTCTAGCTTGTGTAGCAGGTTGGGTTAGGTGCCATCGCGACTAGGTAAAATTTGGATAGTGACAAGTTGATATCAGAACTCTAGGTTCATAGGTTCTACGAGTCATGAGCATATGTCTAGTAGAGTCTTGCAGATCGGCATGATGACGTTTGTACCTATATTCGAGAGGCTAAACGACATCTAGGAAACTTCCGATATTTCTTTCCTTATCGTGCAACATTGATTCAGCTTGAAGCGTATATCTTCAATTTCTTTCCATTCCCTCGTATGTGATGTTGAGCACTCGTATCAGCCGTGCACCGACGGCTTGTGATGTCGTGGATGAGGTGTAAGATGTGTTTTATGTGTTATGGAGGTAGGCCAGTCTGGAGGACTTGAGGCCAGGTTCAAACCGCAGCCTGGGCTCAGTAGTTTCAGTTGTATGAGTATGTACATTTGGACTTACATGTCCGGTAGTGTCCCTAGGAGTGAGATTGATGGCTCAGTGAGTTGTGAGATAGCTATATGATGAGTACTATGTGACTAAGGACTATGCTTAGATAGTGTGGATGTCACGAGAAGCATTTTCCAGGGGCGTAAAGGACTATGGATGCTTGATTTTTGTCTTGATGTGTTGTACATTCTTGAATTATAAGTGTGTTAAGGGAACCTTCAGTTTTTTATTTGTGGAATGAAATATATTTTTATGTCTTGTTGATGAGTTTAGACTTGGGAAAATTAAGTGATTGTATAGTGGTTGTGACCATGATAGGGTCATAGAGAGATGACAGTTTGAGGCTATGTAGGTGGGTTATCTTGTGGGGGATGGTCTAAGGTTGTGTGATCCTTGTGATGTTTCTATGAAGAGTTTCCTTTCTACACTTTGGGATGTATGTGCTGCAATTTGAGTTCGGATCGCTTGAGAAAGTTCGCACGACTTTCAGGAGGATGAATATGCGCTTAACAGATGATTTGAAGTACTTTATGGCTAGTGCTACATGATTTTATGAAGGATTTAGCTGAATTATAGTGCGAGATCATGGGAATTATAAAGGAAGAGTAATGTGGTTATTGGATGATGTGTACTATGGCTTTGGGCCACGTGGGGGAGGCTATAATTGACGATCAGATTGCATGGTCATGTGTTATAGTGGTTGGACTGAGGCATTCTTGTGGATCAGTCATGGTTTAAAGAGGCCGATTTTGAGGTGACTCGAGTAAGGAAATTGCTGGATGCATGATGTATTACACTTTAAGGATATATGGAATCTTAGAATGATTCAGGTTTGTTATTCATGGGGGACGTAGTGAGCAAGAAAAATGAATCGTTTGGTTGCTTCTTTTTGGGTATTCATGTGTTGGTGAAGCATAAGACATTCGTCGCATATCAGCGGTGCAATGGGGATTAGAGCAGGGTGGATGATTCTTGAGAAGGTTCTAATGAGTTCAAGATTCACATGTGGTATTTGAGGGTTCCCTAGATTTTTTTATGGACAAGATATAAGAATTGCATTGGGTAGTGCCGAGACTTCCGTTATTTCTATATCATAATTGATTCTACATTTCAATATTCGAGAGGCTAAAGAAATAACTTCAAATTCATTGAAGGTCTCTTCAGATTGGGCATCTCATTTGCGGTACCACTGGGTGTTTAAGAGGGGATACATGGGGCTTATGGGCCTTAGAACTACATGATGTCATGCTAGTATGTCTCTAGGTGAGTTTTGATTAGGGACCATAGTGTACTAGCAAGGAGAAGGGTTAACTTGAAGACAAGTCAAGAGGAACTCGAAGAAATGGGTTAGCTTGGTAGTAGTTTGGATCAACCAAGTAATAAAAGTGATCTGTTCCTTTGTTATGGTGAAGCTTTAAAGTGTTATCTGGAAGTACTCTTGGGTTGCGCAATTTTCGTGACTTGTTTGAGTTAGAGGAATTCAGTTCTGATGGCTTGGTTTTGTGCAAAATGGGTTTGGCAGGGTTCATAATGGATTCGACCACAATTCGAGGCTGATGTCTTCTACAGGTGTAGAAGGTTTGTTACGTGTTGTGAAGTTCTCTGGCATTGAGTTACGTGGAGAGTTTCTGGTTAATGAAGTGTCTATCCTACTTGTGATACAGAGTTGATAATGGGATTCTCATATTTTATATGATGACATGATAGATACGGTGCACCGTATGGGATTGATATTGCATGTTCAAGGTTGCGGTTCAGTTTCAAAGGGAAGGTCATGAGTTCTAAGCACCATGGACGGTTTCAAATGTTTAAAAGAATGCTGGCACTACTTGGTATCACTTGAAAAGGGCGCAAGTTAAGACACATTGTGTTTTGACTTGTAGATGTTTGACTGGTATTACGGTAATTGCCTGGTTGTTGACTACTGATGCTCGAATTTTGCTACGTGGCGCGGAAAGATTTATGGGAGTATTTCCCGTGAGATAATTGTGTATGAGGGATGTGTCGGTCATTTGAGTGGTGGAGTTGGGATCGGATATGGAGATTTCTTTATCCTTGAGATTTAGAGATCAGACATTCTTAGAGGCAGATTGTTCCTTGGTTCCAGACCGTGAATGTATGTTAAGATTTTAGCGACTGATTGTAGGTGTTATGGATTGGTTACTATGGACTTTTGGAAGGTTATTTACCTATTTGTGGATGATCAGAAGTGATTTAAGGGCCTACTATCAGGCCTAAGAAGAATGCGTATTCTACATTGGATCGGGTTGTTTACTCAGCACAATTATTGTTGAGGGGCGTGTCATTAACTAGAGTTGATCTTATTCATGTCCTGATATGTTCCATGTGTTACTCTCTTATGCTACGATGGTTGGGTGAGTTTTGACTACCTACACACATGATGCGGTTCTATTTGGGCTTGTGGCAAAATTTGAGCGAGATGACTCTTGGGGTGTCGAATCATTTATTGCGCCTTGGTTATGGTTTACCTATTTGTGGTATATTGTGCTATCCGTTTCTCCATGGTTATGGTTGTGCGCTTCACGTGCTTGCTGTTGATACACACATTTTTGGTAGGTATGAGAACTTAGGAAATATACATTCTATGTGGACGGATATGTTTGGATCAGGTTACGCACTGCAATAGAGTTATGGTAGGATATGACCCTTTATGCTTAATTTGTGTGTTTTGTTTCTCCCTTGTGGATTGGAGTCATAGCGTTGTGCCTTGGTGGCTGTATCTGCTGTACTGGACGGATGGGTCTCTTATTTGGTTCTTTTTTCATCTTTGGTTATATTCGAGTTATTGCTTGTTGGGTGCAAATTGCGTGGTATGTGGCTCTAGGTGTCATTGGTGTGGCCTGTCAGTCGAGTAGCTTGAACAAGATAAAATGAGATTTTTGGACCTGGAATTTTTGCCACTAGATTGGTTAAGGTATGTTTGAAAGATAATGCCATTAATGAGCTTAGATTTTGGCTATGGCTCTTGTCAGGCGAGAAAACACGACTTGTTGATCGGATGGGTGGTTATGAGTTTCTACGTGTTTCTTTCCTTTTTAGGAGTGTATGAAGGTTTGTAACAAGGTTTTATCTGATATGAGGTTTGTTATCGATAATAACTATTATGGATGGAAGATATCACTATGAGTACATGAGTTATGTGGAATATTGTGTGATTATATCTTGGAATATGGTTATGGATTGATGCTACTTGTTTAGATTTATATAGTGTATAGTTGCGGGAATCGGGTCTTATAATTAATTTAGATGTTGGAAATTTGGGTTCAAAGGTTTATGGATTAAGATTGAAGAAACAATCTCCAGTTACATTATGTTAACGGGCTTAAATGGATCAAAGTGATGTTGGATCACCCATGGGTATGTGTATGGTAAGTTTATATAGTGATTTAATGGCTCTGGAACGATTCTTGGTACGTCCGAGGATGAACATATATTTAAGTGGGGGGAGAATGTAATGACTCGACCATTCATTTTGAGCATTATCATTATGTTCGGTGGTTTGAGGCTTCATATGATGTATTATGACTTGCATTTATGGTTGGTTTTGATTTTCGAGTAGTTCTGGATTGATTTGGAAGAATGATTCTCAATTATAAGCTTTAAGTATGAAGAGTTGACTAATTTTGACTTTTTTGTATTTGACCTCGGATTGGAGTTTTGACGGTTCTGTTGGGTCCATATGGTGATTTTGGACTTGGACGTATGCTCGGATTTGAATTTCGGTGTTCCTAGATTAGTTTGAGGCTAATTGCCAAAAGTTGGAAGTTTGAAGGTTTTGAGAGTTGATAGGTTTAACCCATAGTTGGCTTTGTGGTTACTGATGTCCTTAGCCTTGTAATAGGTTCGTATGGTGATTTATGACTTGTGTGCAAAATTTAGGGTCACTCCGAGTTGTTTAGCGTGTTCGGCGTAAGTTTGGAATTTAAAAATTCGAAATAGTTCGTTAAGCTTGAATTGAGGTATGATTCCTGGTTTTGATGTTTTTATGTATTATTTGAGGCCTCGAGTAGGTCCGTTGCTATGTTTTGGGACTTGTTAGTATGTTTGGACGGGGTCCCGAGGGGCTCGTGTGAGTTTTGGGGTTGTTTTGGACCATTTCTCTCATGTTTGCATTGGTTGTTTTTGTTGGTGTCAGCTGTGAATAGCGTTCGCGAATAAGAAAAATGGACTGGAGGAGATTTGTTCTTCACGTTCGTGGGTGAGGGACCGCATTTGTGAAAGGTGCTTGTTGGGCTGGGCACTTTTCCTCTTCGCAACAAGGTGGTCGTGTTCGCGTTAGGAAGTTGGGAGCTGGTGGAGTTTCCTTTGCGTTCGCGAAGTCAATGCCGCATTCACAGAGGGTTGGCATCTTTGTGCATCGCGTTCACGAGGTCGGTGGCATGAAAGTGAAGAGTATTCTTTGGGCAGTGATGTTTTGTGCTTCGTGAATGAGAGGCACGTGTTGCGTTCGGGCGAAGGGTTTCCTTGGAGCAGTGGTATACGGTCTTATTTTTGGATTTGGAACTCATTTTTATCCGATTTTGAGATTGGGAGCTCGGATTGAGGCGATTTTCCCCCATTTGGATTGGCTAAGTATCTTTGATTCGATTTTGATTATTATTCATAATTCTATCTTTGATGTTGGCATTTGGTTGGTGAATCTAAAGAGAAATTGGGGGGTTTTGGCAAAACTTTTCTAAGGTGAATAATTGGGATTTGAACAACGATTCGGAGTCCGATTTGGATGAAACCTGTATGGTTGGACTCGTATTCTAATAGGTTATCGGAATTTGTGAGTTTTGTCAGTTCCGGGGTGCAGGCCTGGGTTGACCTTTTGGTTGACTTTGAGTATTTTATTAAAGATTCGACCTTTATTGTTTGGGTTTGATTCCTATTGCATTATTTGATGTTTTGGGTTGCTTTTGGCTAGATTTGAGCCGTTTGGAGGTCGATTTGCGCTGGAAGGTTTTTTTAAAGTATTGATTTGGCTTATTTGAGGTAAGCATCTTACCTAAACTTGGTTGAGGCACTAGTTGCCCGAGTTATTAGTGATGGCTACGTGCTATGAGCGGCGCACATTTGAGGAGTTGAGCCCATATGCATGCACCCATGTATTATTCATGCTCGGGATAATGCTTAGACTATGATATGCGTTGAATTAATTTCTACACTTCATGCTAGTATGTTTCTTATATGTGTACTCCTTTGTGAGCTAATTGAATTATGCTAGAGGTTAGGTATATGTTGATCCCATGATTGAACATGATAATTGCTATTCAGTGATATAATCACCCAATTTGAGCAAAGGTAGGACACTTCACACATGCATACACCTTAGCCTGCCACGTATATTAGTCCGTGAGTATGTAATTTGATATCCATCGTTAATGTACATGTATTCTTGTATATATGCTTTCTGTGTGATATGGATTTGGACTGATAGCATGTGAGTTGTCCGTGTGTATCCGAGATATGATAGCACGTGAGTTGTCCGTGCGATTGTTATTATTGGCACATGAGTTATCCATGCGGTTGTTATTGTTGGAATGCGAGTTGTCCATATGGTAGTTATTATTGGCACATGAGTTGTCCATGCACCGTGTGAATAAGGATCCATCTCCCTACGTTCACCTTCTCATGTTTCTCTCTTGATGGTGTACATGTAGGTTGTGAGAAACTGACAGATTTCTGGTTGATGTGGAACTTGCTAAAGTTGGTAATTTGTTGGACTTTGCATCTCTTCTCTATTTGCGAACTCCTTTGATGTATATATGATTTTTCTGCACATCTTTTCTATATGCTAGCATCGAAATGTATACATGCCTTTATTAATATCTTCCTTATATGCTACCTTACTTGATAAGATGAGACACGGTACATATCTTCTCTATATGTGAACCCGTGTAACGTGATTTATTATTTCACGCATATCTTCTCTATATGCAACCATGGAAGGATTATTTTATACTTTATGCATATCTTCTCTATATGCAAGTTTGATGATTTAATGTTATTGGATGCATATATACTCTACATGGTGGATTATTAACTAAACTTAGCACATTTTTCTTTGTGCACCGATGTGGTTTTATCTATGTTATATGTTAAGATGACACCATTGCCATGTACTTTTGAAATTCAAGATTTGAACTGGTTATTAGCAAGTATTATTAATAATTCTTGCCACTATCACCTCGCCGAGGTTAGTTATGATACTTCTGTGCAATGGGATTGGTTGTACTCATACTGCACTTCTGCATCTTGCATGAAGATCTTGGAGCTGAGCTGTTGTGGATGAAGCAAGCTGGCAGTGAAGACGTGTCTGCTTTTCGGATATACCTACCAATTGTCATTGGTAGTTTTGGATTCATACTCTATTTATGTATATTCGAAGCAAATGTTATATTTATTTTCATACGAGTTTTATAAATCTAAATCTTAGTGGCTCATGACTCTTACTACTAGCCCTTGGGATGTTGTATGGAAATTCAGCGGGTTGTGTAACTTTCTTCTGGCTTGCCTAGCGGGTTGGGTTAGGTGCCATCATGACTAGGTGAAATTTGGATCGTACCACTTTTTTGTTGACTTCGTGTATTTGTATAAAGATCAAAGCTTTATTATTTGGGGTTGTTTTCTATGGCCTTATTTAATGTTATTGAGTTGTTTTTGTCTAGATTCAAGCAGTTCAGAGGTTGATTCGCGCAGGAAGGGATTTCTACAGTATTGATTTGGCTTGCTTGATGTAAGTATCTTACCTAAACTTTGTTGAGACACTAGTTATCTGAGTTATTAGTGTTGACTACGCGCTATGGGTGCCACACATCTGAGTGGTTAAGCCCATGTGCATGCACCAAAGTATTATTGTCACGACCCAAACCCACTATTTGCCGTGATGGCACCAACGTCGTCGTTAGGCAAGCCAACAGTGAACTATTCATTTAATTACTTAATTTATTTTTTTAAAATCATGAATTTTATTTAATAGATAAAATCAAGTATAAAAGGATATACTGGTATAAGCATGAAATATAATATAAGAGTGAAATAGTGAAAATAAACGGACAAAAGCCATAATTATCTACTAGAAATTCCCAAAATTCGATGTCAGAAGTGCATGAACAATCTAGTAGAATATACAAAAAACCCCTACAACTACTGTCTGAAGTAAAATAGAAAGAAATAATACGTACAACAAGGGGAGGCTCCGGGTGCTGCAGAACGGAGCATGAAAAACAGCTCACCACTAGGCCTCCAAATAATACAGGTGCGCGCCTGGACTGACATCGGATGTACCTGCCTCAGTACCTGCACAATTTGTGTAGAAGTGTAGCATGAGTACGTAAACAATGTGTATCCAGTAAGTAGCTAGTCCAACCTCGAAGAAGTAGTAACGAGGGGTCGACATCGACACTTACTAGAGGTCAATAAATAAAGTGTAATAAATTATAAGTAGGCTGGAAATACAACAATAATAATGGAATAAGAAGCATTAAAAAGGTGATTCCTTAACAAAATATCAATTAAAACCTGTGAATATCACATGCCAATTTCAACAAATATGCGCCATCAAGTATTTATTAATTCTAAAGTCATGAAGAAAATATCAAGTACAATTGAACTCCTAGCGACATCATACACGAGTTATGTCGAGGTCATATGGCCCCATCCATAATAATCGTGTACATATACTACCGAGGTCGTATGACCCGATCCATGGATGTATCTCATTTTATATAAATATTTTTGAGGTATTCGGCCCGACCCACAAGAATAGGGAAACTCTTCGGACTACGGGGCATACGTTTGCAACACCAATAAAGGACGTAAATTTTCTATTAATAATTGAACATTCCGCCAAACCTCAAAGTATGAAGCTCGGTTTAATATAATCTTTAACCAAGTTTCACATATTAATACCAGTAATTAAGTTAACAAGTTTGGTTCAGATAGTATACGTATTGCATAATAAATTCCTATGTCTACCCTGGCATAATATGATTTTTAACTACATACAGACCCTCGTCGCGTCATGTGTACGTGGCACTCACAAATTACTATAAAATAACAATACAAACACCTATAGGGTTAATTCCCTCTTACAAGGTTAGGCAATATACTTACCTCATTTCCAAGACCTCTTCCCAATCTTCAAATCATATTAATAGCCTCAAATCGGTGCCGATCAATCCGAAACTAGCCAAAGGTCATACAAACTAATCAATATATGCTCAAAAGTTCATAATTTAACTATTAGAGTTATCACCCAACCCAATTTAGGAAAATTCCTAAAAGTCACCCCGAGCCCACGTGCTCGGATTCCGGAAATATCTGTAGATAAATGTTACCCATAACCTTGTGAACTCAAATAGATAATTTCTACTCAAATCCATAATCATTTTCGTACTCCAATCCTATTTTTACCAAAATCAAGGTTTTTCTAAGAAATATATATATATATATATATATATATATATTTCACTTACCTCAAGATGCTAGGTGAAAATCCCTCTCTAAAAAGCTCCAAAATCGGCCAATAGATGTGTGAAATGAAAGAAATGGCCTAAGTCCCGTTTTCAAATTAAAACACTGCTCAGTGGCCTCTTCTTCACGATCGCGAAAAAGGCCTCATGGTCGCGAAGGAAAAAATGCCAAGGCTAATAAAAGGCCCTTCACGAACGCGACCGGGTCCTAGTGAACGCGAAGGCTAGCCCAGCCCAAGCACCGCGAATGCGACCTGCCCTACGTGAATGCGAATGGCAACGACCTATTGACCCCCAGGCCATCTTGCTCTTCTATGCGAACACGAAGGCCACAGGTCTTCCACCTTCGCGAACGTGAAGAACAAAAATGCCCATCGCCTAATTCCTTCATTGCGAACGTGACACCACCTCCGCGTTCGCGAAGAAGGAAACCAGATCCAACATTTCTGCAATTTTAAACTTAGCTCCGGGTGGTCCGAAACACATCCGAACCACCTGGGACTCCGTCCAAATGCACCAACAAGTCCATAAACATAATATGGAGCTGCTCGAAGCCTCGAAACACATCAAACAACATCGAAACTAAGAATCGCTCTACAAAACCAAATTAATCATCTTATGAACTTCAAACTTCTTCAACTAGCTCTGAATGCGACGTATCATACTTAGACAACTTAGAATGATGCCAAATTTTGCGTACAAGTCATAAATCACCATACGAACCTATTCCCAGGCTCAGAATCTCAAACAAACATTGATAACAATAAAGTTTACTTCAAACCAAATTTAAAGAACTTGAAAACCTTTAAGGCGCCAACTTTCAACATTAAGCGCCGAAAAGCTCCCGGATAATCCGAAACTCGATTCGAATGCACGCCCAAGTCCAAAATCATTATACGGACCACCTTAGGCCACTATTAAGGAACTAAATATTCTGATTTCAACCCGAACCCTTGTAATTCCAAAACAATACTTCATGAAAGTCATAAAACAGTAAAAGTGCATACGAGGTGTCTTAAATAGGGGAACGGGGATCTAGAAAGCAAAATGACCGGTTGGGTCGTTACATTCTCCACATCTTAAACAAACATTCGTCCTCAAACAGGTGTAGAATCATACCTGGAGTGTTGAATAAGTGTGGATATCTGTTCCGCATGTCCTCCTCAGTCTCCCAAGATGCCTCCTCTACTGTTTGGCCCTGCCACTAGACCTGTACTTCAAAAATCATCTTTGACCTTAACTGGCAAACCTGCCTATCAACAATAGCAACTGGCTCTTTCTCTTAACCCAAGCTCTCATCTAGCTGAATTGTTCTATAGTCTAACACATGTGACATGTCGGCATGGTACTTCCATAGCATAGACACGTGGAAAATCGAATGAACTCGCGATAGACTGGGAGGCAAGACAAGCTTGTAAGCAACCTCCACAACTCGCCTCAACACCTCAAATGGGCCAATAAACCTCGAAATTTGCTTGCCTTTCTTTCTGAACCTCATAATACCCTTTATTGAGGGGAATTTCAAGAGAACTTTCTCATCCACCATAAATGTTAAATCATGCACCTTTTGATGCGCTTAAATAATCTTTCTGGACTGTGCTGTGCGAAGTGGCTCCTAAATCAACCTTACCTTATCCAAGACATCCTTTACCAAATTAGTGCCATATATCCTAGCCTCGCCAGATCAAACCAACTGATGAGGGAACGACATCACTGATCATATATAGCCTCAAATGGAGCCATCTTGAGGATGGACTGATAACTGTTGTTATAAGGAAACTCAGCCAACGGTAAGAATCAATCCCACTGCCCTCCGAAGTCAATCACACACGCTCTGAGCATATCCTCCAGAATTTAAACTGTCTTCTCCGACTGCCGGTCAGTCAGTGGATGAAAGATTGTGTTGAGCTCTATCTGGGTACCCAACTCACTCTGTACTGCTCTCCATAAATGTGAAGTGATCTGAGGGTCTCTATCTGTAATGATGAAAATAGGTACACTATGTAACCTGACGATCTCCTGAATATAAATCTGGGTCAACCTCTTTGAAGAGTACGTAGTCACAACCGGAAAAAAGAGCGCCGAACTTGGTCAGTCTATCGATAATGAGCCAGATAGCATCAAATTTCCTCAATGTCCGTGGCAACCCAACTACAAAGTCCATAGTGGTGCGCTCTCACTTCTACTCCAGTATAACCATCTGCTGTAGTAGGCCACCTGGCCTTTGGTTCTCATACTTAACTTGCTGGCAATTTAGGCATCTCGCAACATACTCAACTATGTCCTTCTTTATCCGCCGCCACCAGTAATGCTGCCTCAAGTAGCGATACATCTTTGTAGCACTTGGATGAATAGAATACCGTGAGCTGTGTGCCTCCTCTAGAATCGTCTCTCTCTGGCCATCAATATTAGGAACACATAAGCAACCCTAGAGTCGCAAAACACCATCGTCACAGATGATAACCTTCTTGGAACCACTCTATAGCACCGTCTCTCTAAGAACCAGCAAGTGCGATTCATCGTACTGACGAGCCTTGATCCCCTTAAATAATAAACTAAACGACAACCCATGCAAGAACTTGACTGGGCTCTGAAATATCCAACCTCACAAGCTTGTTAGCTAAGGACTAAATGTCCAAAGCCAATGGCCTCTTCTCTACTAAAATGAATGACAAACTACCCATACTCTCGGCCTTTCTGCTGGAGGCATCGAGAACCACATTTGCTTGCCCGGATGATAAAGGATAGTAATATCATAATCCTTCAGTAACTTAAGCAGACTGCGCTACTACAAATTAAGATCCCTATACTTAAAAATTGCAAACTGCGATGATCGGTGTAAACCTCGTAGGACACCCCATAAAGACAATGCCTCCAAATCTTAAGAGCACGAACTATCGCGGCCAACTCCAAATCATATACGGGGTAATTCTTCTTGTGGGGATTCAGTTGACGTGCGGCATATGCAATAACTCGCATCTCCTGCATCAATTCACAACACAAGCCAATGCGTGAAGTGTTGCAATACACAATATACATCCCTGAACAGGACGGCAACACTAACACTGATGCTATAGTCAATGCGGTCTTGAGATTTTGAAAGATCGCTTCACAATCCTCGGACCATCTGAACGGAGCATCCTTATGGGTCAATCTAGTAAAAGGTGCTGTAATAGAGAAGAAGCCCTCCACAAACCGACGATAATAACGTACTAACCCAAGAAACTCATGATCTCGGTCTGTGGTAGGATGAGGCCAACTCTGAACTGCCTTGATCTTCCTGAGATCTACCTTCATACCCTCACCTAATACAACATGCCCCAAGAAAGCCACAGAATCTAACTAGAACTCACACTTGGAGAACTTAGCATATAGCTTCTGTTCCTGCAAAGTTTGAAGCACAACTCTCAAATGCCACTCGTGCTCCTCCATGCTATGCGAATAGATCAATATGTCATCAATGAAGATAATGAAAAGTGAGACAGGATATGGTCTAAACACCCGGTTCATCAAATCCATAAATACAGCCAAGGTATAGTCAACCCGAAGGTTATCACTAGAAACTCATAGTACCAATATCTAGTCTGAAAAGCCGTCTTCGGAACATGCAAAGCACGAATCTTCAGCTGATGATACCCAGACCTCAAGTCGATCTTAGAGAATGCCCTGGCACCCTGTAACTAGTTAAACAAATCATTGATGCGCGACAACGGGTACTTGTTCTTAATGGTAACTTTGTTCAACTGGTGGAAATCAATGCACATTTGCATACTCCCATCCTTCTTCTTCACAAAAAATACCGGTGCACCCAAGGCGACACACTCGGTCTGATGAACCCCTTCCCGAGAAACTCCTCAAGCTGTTCCTATAACTCCCTCAACTCATTTGGAGCCATGCAGTACGATGGAATAGAGATAGATGTACTAATAGATGAACACCTCCACTCCAATCTCGGCAATTCTAGCATCACCAAAGTAACAGTTTTGGCATGGAAATCAAAAACAACATGGTACGGAGACAACCAATCCATGCCAAGGATGACCTCAAAGTCGTTCATAACTAGCAACAAAAGATCTTCTCTAGTCTCATAGCAACAGAAAGACACTATATAGGACCGGTAAACTCGATCCATAACAATAGAATCATCCACTGCATGGACACATATACAGGAACACCCAAGGACTCACGAGAGATATCCAGATAAGGAGAAAATAGAGAAGACACATATGAAGAGGTAAACCCTGAATCAAATAGTACTGAAGCATCCCTATTGCATATAGAAATAATACTTAGTGATCACGACGTCTGAGGCTATTGCACCGAGTCTGGCTGGAAAGGCATAGATCCTAGATGGAGCGCCACCTGGCTTGCCTCCACCTCTATGGCTACCTCTACCCACTTGCCCTCCACCTCTGGCTGGCTGGACGAGCGGTGCGACAGTTGGTGCGGTGATTATGGGCTGATGGCCCTGCTGTATTGCTTTGCCCCGGAGCTTGGGTAAAATTTCCTCATACGGCCAAGCTCCCCGTACTCGTAGCAACCTTCAATACAAAAGACGACTGGCCCTCGGTCTGACCCTAATGACCTGAATACCCACTAGAAGAACCCTGAATGGTGGACGGTAGGAGCTCTCTTGAATGGCACTGAAATAGGGCTGCACTAGAGCACCCTGAGAAGGCGGTAGTGCTGAATACGTGAACCGGCTAGACTGGTCCTCCACAAACTGACCTCTGCCTCCAGATGAAGCACCACTTAATCTTCTAGAATGCCGAGGCCTCTTGTCCCCCCTCATATATAATTGGTCCTAGATATGGATACCCTCTATCCTCCAAGCTATCTCTAAAACCTGCTCGTAAGGAGTCGCCATCTCAACCTCTCGAGCCATAGGAACCTGGATACCATAGTGCAAGGATGCAATAAACCTCCGCAATCTCTCTTTATTGGTAGGGAGTATCATAAGTACATGGTGAGACAACTCAGAGAATCTCACCTCATAATTGGTCACAGATATCTGGCCTTGATAGAGCTGCTATAACTGACCTCGTAGCTCATCCCTATGAGAGGGTGGAATATACCTCTCCAGAAAGAGGCATGTGAACTGGTCCCAAGTAAAGGGAGGTGAACCTGCTAGCCTGCTAGCCTGCTAGAAAGATAGGACTGCCACCATTTTCGGGCCCTACCCTCCAACTGAAATGTGGTGAAGTCCACACTGTTAGACTCCAATACTCCCATGTTGTGCAGACTCTCCCTATAACGATCAATAAAGTCCTATGGGTCCTCATGTCGCTCACTGCTAAAGACAAGAGGATACAGTCTGGTCCGTTAGTCCAGCCGCTTCAGCTGCTTATCGGTCACGGCCAGTCTGCGCTCTAGCATAACCGCTACTACTAGCTGGGCCCTGTCCAAAGTTAGTGCACCTGTGTTATGATAAACGGCAGAAACGTGCCCTGGAGCCTGAGCGATAGGTCTATGCTCCCCCTCCCGCATGAGATGTAGTTGGGTTTGCTGGAAATAAACCAGCATGTGTCATAGAATTCATGAACCGCAAGATACAACCCATGAATTCTTGAAATCCCGATTCAGTCATGAAATCTACTGGGGCCAGCTCAGCTGCAGGTGCCTCATCCTGCTCCTCAATGATAGGATCCACCACTAGATCTGCAGGAGGTACCAAAAGAGAAACTCTAGGATGACCTCGTCCTCTAACAGGAGCTGGGGCTCTTCCTCGGCCTTTGCCTCGGCCTCTAGCAATAGGGGAGTATCTCTTCTTGTGTCGGGTACATCTGCTGTGCACGTTCTCACCATCTGTGAGAGAATAAAAGAACGATACTTAGCACAACATCAACTGCACGATGGGAGATGAAGAAAGAGAAGTTTCCAAACCCTCTCGAAGATAAGTACGGACATTTCCGCACCAATCCACAAGACTCTATTAGGCATGCTCATGACTTGTCACGACCCAATTCCCACAATAAGCCGTGATAGCGCCCAACGTCAGCGTTAAGCAAGCCAACAGTATACTATCCATTTATTCAGTCAATTTATTTCTTGTGAAATCCTGAATGTTATTTGATAGAGAAAACCGAGTATAAAAGGGTATAATGATACAAGCATGAAATAGAATATAAGAGTGAAATAGTGAAATCAACAAACAAAAGCCATAGTTATCTATTAGAAATTTCCAAAACCCGATGTCACAAGTGCACGAGCAATCTGGTAGAATATACAAAAAACCCCTAAAACTACCATCTAAGTAAAAAAGAAATAAATAATAAGTACAACAAGGGGAGGCTCCGGGTGTTGCAGAACAGAGCAAGGAAAGCAGCTTACTACCAGGCCTCTGAATAATGCGGGTACGCGCTGGACGGATACCAGATGTATTGTAACGACCCGACTGGTTGTTTTGATTATTATAGCCCCGTTCCCCTAATTATTACTTATTCTATGCTCATTGTTGTTATGTGACTTGCCGGGCTGGTTGTTTTGGTTCCGTGGACGTTTCGAAATGAGTTGGGACACATAGTCCCAAGGTTGGAAGCCTAAGTTGAAAGAGTTAACTGAATGTTGACTTATGGGTAAATAACTCTAGAATAGAGTTTTGATGGTTCCGATAGCTCCGTATACTGATTTTAGACTTAGGACTGTGTCTGGATATTGATTTTGAGGCCCCTAGTTGAATTTGGCTTAAATTGGTCAAAGTTCAAGCTTGGAGAATTGAGAAGTTTGACCAAGAGTTGACTTTAGGGTTACTTACTCAATTTTTGGTTTCGGAAGAACAGATCCTATTGTCATTTATGACTTGTGTGAAAAATTTGAGGTTAATCAGAGTTGATTTGATAGGTTTCAGCATAGATTATAGAAGTTGGGAATTCATTAGTTTCAATAGGGTTGAATTGGGGTGCGATTCGTGTTTTTGACACCTCAACTAAGTTCGTATGATATTTTAGGATGGGTTGGATGTTTCGATGGGGTCCCGGGGGCCTAGGGGGTTATTCAGGTTGGAATCCGAATGAGTTTGGACTTGAGGAATTGCTGAAGTGCACTAGATCTAGTGCAATCGCACTTGTGAAGAATTTGATCGCATGTGCGAGACTGCTGAAGCGTGTTAGGCATCACAGAAGTGGATTTTGGTTGGGCTGAGGTGATGCGCAGGTGCGAGGTTTTTGGAGGGGCACATGTGCGATGTGGGCGTGTGGCAGCAGTCTCCGCAGAAGCAGAAAGGATGTTGCTGGTGCGGATCTGCAGATACAGAGCGTTGTCCGCAGAAGCGAGGGCAGGTCTTCAGGGAAACCACAGAAGCGGACAATAGGTCGCACCTGTGGGACCACAGGTGCGGTTAAGTGGATCGCAGGTGCAGAAGCATTGGCAGTATATTATCTCGAAGGGTTATGAGATTTCATTCATTTTTGGAATTTGGGAGCTCGGATTGAGGCAATTTTTGAAGAGGATTTCACTAGGTTTCAAGAGGTAAGCCACATTTGATCATTTTTATTAATTAATATTGAATACCCATTGAATTTCCCACCTAGACTATGTGTATTAAAGGTGGAATTTGGGGAATTTTAGACTAGGGATTGGAGAGTATGATTTAGGGATTTGAGTGACGATTTGATATCGGAATTGTATAATTTTGGTATGGTTGGACTCGTTATTCAATGGGTGTTTGGATTTTGTCAATTTTGTCGGATTCCAAGATATGGGCCCGGGGTTGACTTTTTGGCTTTAGTTAAAGATTATAGCTTTATTAATTGGAATCAATTCCTATAGTTTTTGTTGATAGTAGTACGTTATTTTTGACTAGATTCCAGCCTTATGTAGGTCGATACACATGGGAAGGGCTTGCTAGTGGAGTGATTTGATTTGCTTGTGATAAGTATCTTATTTAAACTCGGTTGAGGCACTAGTTGTCTGAATTGTTGTGATAGCTACGTGCTATTGGTGCGCACATGTGTGGGGATGAACCCATGTGCGGGCACCGGGTTTATTTATTCATGTTCTGGTTGTGCTCGGGCTCTTATAAACCTAGAATTGACTGTTAATCTTTAAGCTATGATATTTTCTTGTATTTGTAACATTATGTGTGAACTATTTGAGCCATGTTAGAGGATACATAGAGGTTTAATCCCTGAATGAACTTGATAAATGCTTTTCAGTGATGAAATTGCAGATTTGAGCTATGATAGCACACTTTGTACATGCCTACGCTTTAGCATGTCATTTATACCAGTACAGGAGCATGAGAATTGTTATTCATTCATCACATACATGTATAATTGTTTAATTGTTCCTGTATGATATATTTTGACTAGAGGCTATTGACCACGCAGAGCGGATTGTGTTGTTGTGCCTACGACCATACCGGACGTATTATGTTATTGGCATGTGAGTTGTCCGTGCGGATCCATATATTGATGTTATTGGTACATGTGTTGTCTGTGCAACACGTGAGTTGTCCGTGCGGGTTCTAGTATTAGCACCTTGATTATTTATCTGATTTAGTTACATATCACCTTTATTTGCCAAGATATCATTTGAGCAGAGTATTTGAGAAATTGTACACCCACACACACGAATGTCTCTTACTAAACTTGAGGGTTTGATTTCAATATTGTTCTGTACCGGTTTAAAAGATGAAACTTCACAGGTAATAGCTAGTATCATTAATAATTTGTGCTTCTTTTACCTTGCCGTGTTTATTTAAGATACTTATTGAGTACATTGGATCAGTTCTACTCATACTACACTTTGCACTTCGTGTACAGATCCAGGTACTTCTGGGCACGGTGATTGTTAGTTTTGGAGCTTTGTCTATTCGGAGACTATCGAGGTTGCTGCTTTGGCGTCCGCAGACCTTGAATCTCTTTCTTTTCAATTTATTAGTACTGTCCTATCTTTCTAGACATTATTTTAGCAGTCAGACTATGTTGTTATTTAGATGCTCATGTACTCATTGACACCCGGATTTTGGGGGATTTTGTATTGAGTTGTTGTATTTTCTTATCAGTTATTATGAGATTTTCACTATTAAGCTTATTTCATTATGTTTTAAACTTAAAGATTCTTGGTTATTTGTGAATGTCGGCTTGCCTAGTATTACGATAGGCGCCATCACGACATGTGTGATTTTGGGTCGCTACAAGTTGGTATTAAAGCCTAGGTTACATAGGTCTCACGAGTCATGAGTAGGTTTAGTAGAGTCTTGCAGATTGGTACGGAGACATCTGCAGTATCTTCAAGAGGCTGCCGAACCCATAGGAAAAACTTCACTTTCTTGTGCTCTTGTCGTGTAGATTTGTTGAATCTGGAAACTAAACTTCTGCTATTCTATTTTCTCATAGATGGTGAGGACACGAGCTACTGGACCGGGTGGACGGCCACCAGTATCACCAGCTAAGGCCACGAGAGGCCGGGGCTACGATAGAGGCGAGGTGCAGTTCCTATAGCAACTAGAGTAGCACCCGTAGACCTACTAATCGCTCCAGCTCAAGAGAAGATTCTAGATGTGGTTGAGCCGGTGGGACCAGCTCAGGCACCAATTGTGATTCTAGGCCTTTAAGATGCTTTGGCCTTAGATATTGATTGTATGCACTAGCCTTGCTCAGGCGGTTTCAGTTCAGGCCGCACCAGCCACTTCTCAGGCCGGGGGAGATACTCAGATTCTCGCCGCCCGTACTCCAGAGCAGGTGCTGCAGAGACTTAAGACACAGGGGGTACTACCAGCCTGTCCGATTGTAGTTGCTCAGGCCTAGATAGGTCTCTCTATGAGCGAAGAGGAGCAGAAGAGACTAGAGAGGTTTAGGAGGCTCAAGCCTCCATCATTCAGTGGTGCTGAGTCAGAAGATGCTCAAAACTTCTTGGATAGGTGCCAGTGGATTCTTCGCACGACGGGTATTCTGGAGAATGGTGGAGTCTTATTTACTACTTTTCAGCTATGGGGGGTAGCCTTCATATTGTGGGAGGCCTATGAGTGGAGCAGGCCAATTGTTGCTACACCACTTACGTGGAATGAGTTCTCCGTTCTCTTCTTGGAAAAGTAAGTGTCACCGACCCATAGGGAGGATAAGATTTTCAGAGTTGGCTCGTCATGCAATTTGGTTGGTTCCCACAGAGAGGGAGAGGATTAGGAGGTTCATTGATGGCCTCAACTATGGGCTACGCTTTGTTATGACTCGGGAGATTGCATCAGGTGCTAGGTTCGACGAGGTGGTTGATATTGCTAGGCGGCTTGAGCAGGTTCATAGTTAGGGGCGTAGGGAGAGGGAGGTCAAGAGGCCTCATGGTTCGGGTGGTTTAAGCGATGTTTCTTCTGGAGGGAAGTCCCACTACAACAGGGGTTATCCTTATAGGCCCGCTCAGATGGCTCGTCCGATTCATCGTGGTGCATCAGTTAGCCATGGTTCTTATAGTGCTTATTTGGGCCAGTCATCATTCAGTGCATTATGAGTGTAGAGTTCTTACCATGTTTTGTCTACCCAGATTTTACAGGCAGTTCCTCGAGTTATCAGGAGCAGCAACTCCGTCAGAGGAGGGGTTGTTTCGAGTGTGGGGACTTGCGTCATCTCAAGAGGGATTGCCCTAAACTGTTGAGTGGGGTTCCACAGCAGAGTTCTTAGCCGATGATACCAGCACCAATAGCTACACCACCCACTCAGCCAGCTCGGGGTGGTGCCTAGGCAGCTAGAGGTCGCCTTAGAGCAGGAGGCCGATCAGGTGGTGGACATGCCCGATGCTATGCTTTCCCTGCCAGGCTAGAGGCTGTTACTTTAGACATAGTGATTACATGTATTGTCTCAGTATGCTCAACCTTGGTTCCACTTATTCGTATGTATCATCATATTTTGCTGACTATATAGATATGCCGCGTGAGTCCTTAGTTTCACCTATTCATGTATCTATGTCGGTGGGTGATTCTATTATTGTGGACCGTGTGTATCGATCGTGTGCGTTAGCTATTGGAGGGTTGGAGACTAGAGTTGATCTCTTATTGCTTAGTATGGTTGATTTCGACGTGATTCTATGTATGGATGGTTGTCCCCATGTCACGGTTTTCTGGATTGTCATGCTAAGACCGTGAAATTGGTGGTGTTAGGGTTACATAGGATCGAGTGGAGAGGTTCTCTGGACTATGTTTCCAGTAGGGTGATTTCATATCTGAAGGCCCAACAGATGGTTGGGAAGGGTTGTTTGTCATATTTGGCTTTTGAGAGGGATGTTGGTGCTGATACTCCTTCTATTGATTCTATTTTGGTAATGCGAGACTTTCTGGATGTGTTTCCTGCACACCTGCTGGGCATGCCACCCGACAGAGATATCAATTTTGGTATTGACTTGGTGCCGGGGACTCAGCCCATTTCTATTCTTCCGTATCATATGGCACTAACATAGTTGAAGGAATTGAAAGAGCAGCTTCAGGAGCTTCTTGATAATGAGCTTCTGGACTATGCAGATGTGCATCGACTATATGCAGTTGAACAAAGTTACAATTAAGAAAAAGTATCCTTTACCGCGCATTGATGACTTATTTGACCAGCTTCAGGGAGCTAGAGTGTTCTCTAAGATTGATTTGAGGTCTGGGTATCACCAGTTGAAGATTCAGGACTCAGATATTATGAAGACAGCATTCAGGACCTGCTATAGTCGCTATGAGTTTCTTGTGATGTCTTTCAGGATGACCAACACCCCATCAACATTCATGCATATGATGAACAATGTATTCCAACCATATCTTGATTCATTTGTCATAGTACTTATTGATGATATCCTGGTGTACTCACGTAGCTCGGAGGAGCATGCACAACATCTGATGATTGTACTACAGAGGTTGAGGGAGGAGAATCCTTATGCCAAGTTCTCCAAATGTGAGTTTTGGCTCAATTCAGTTTCATTCTTGGGGCATGTGGTGTCTAGTGAGGGGATTAAGATGGATCTGAAGAAGATAGAGGCAGTTCAGAGTTGGCCCATACCGTCTTCAGCTATTGCGATTCAGAGTTTTCTCGGCTTGGACAAATATTATTGTCTCTTCGTGTATGGTTTCTCGTATATTGCAGCGGCTTTGAACACATTGATCTAGAAGGGTGCTCCATTCAGGTGGTCGGATGAGTGTGAGGAGAGCTTTCAGAAGCTTAAGACTGCCTTGACTAGAGCTCCAGTTCTAGTTTTGCCTTCAGCGTCGAGTTCTTATATAGTGCATTGTGATGCTTCTCAGATTGGTATTGGGTGTGTCTTGATGCATGAGGGCAGAGTGATTGCTTTTGCTTCACGCCAATTGAAGCCTCACGAGAAGAACTACCAAGTTCATAATTTAGAATTGGTAGCCATCGTTCATGCATTGATGATTTGGAGGCATTATCTCTACAATGTGTCTTTTGAGGCATTTATGGATCATCGGAGTCTTCAGAACCTATTCAAACAAAAGGATCTAAATTTGAGGCAGCGAAGATGGTAGGAGCTGCTAACGGACTATGATATTACCATTCTGTATCATTCCGGGAAGGCGAATGTGGTGGCCGATGCCTTAAGTAGAAAGGCGGTGAGTATGGATAGCCTTGGATTTATTCCTATTGGTGAATGACCGCTTGCATCAGATGTTTAGGCCTTGGTCAATCAGTTTGTAAGGTTAGATGTTTCGGAGCCTAGTCGGATTCTAGCTTGTGTAGTTTCTCGGTCTTCCTTATATGATCACATGTGAGAGCGTCAGTATAATCAGCCCCATCTGCTTGTCCTTAAGGGTATGGTTCAGCACGTTGATGCGAAGGAGGTGTTGATTGGAGATGATTGGGTGTTGCGGATGCAGGGTCAGATTTGTGTGCCCGAGGTGGATGGGCTACGAGAGTTGATTCTTGAGGAGGCTCACAGTTCGCGGTATTCCATTCATCCGAGTGCCGCAAAGATGTACCAGGACTTGAGGTAGTACTACTGGTGGAGGAGGATAAAGAAAGTCATAGTGGGGTTTGTAGCTCGATGCTTAAATTGTCAGCATGTGAAGTACGAGCATCAGAGCGGGGCAGTTCGCTTCAGAGGCTTGAGATTTCGGAGTGGAAATGAGAGTGTATCCATGGACTTCGTATTTGGGCTCCCATGAACTTCGAGGAAGTTTGATGCTATTTGGGTGATTGTGGACTGGTTGACTAAGTCTGCACATTTCATTCCAATTGGGACTACCTATTCTTTGGAGCGGTTGGCTGAGATCTACAACCGCGAGATTGTTCGCCTTCACGGTGTGCCGATGTCTATCATTTCAGATCGGGGCATACAATTTACATCATAGTTTTGGAGAGCAGTGCAGCGAGAGTTAGGAACATCGGTTGAGTTGGGTATAACATTCTACCTTAAGACGGACGGACAGTGCAAGCACACTATTTAGATATTGGAGGATATGTTACGCACTTATGTCATGGATTTTGAAGGTTCTTGGGATTAGTTTTTGCCACTTATAGAGTTTGCCTACAACAACAACTACTAATCGAGTATTTAGATTGCTCCGTATGAGGCTTTGTATGGGAGACGATGTCAGTTTCCAGTTGGTTTGCTTGAGCCGGGTGAGGCTAGGCTATTAGGTACTACTTGGTTTCGGATGCTTTCAACAAGGTTAAGTTGATTTATGATCAGCTTCGCACGACAAAATCTAGATAAAAGAGTTACACCGACCGGAAGGTTTGTGATGTTTCTTACATGGTGGGGGAGAAGGTATTTCTCAGAGTTTCGCCCATGAAGCGTGTTATAAGGTTCGGGAAGAAGCACAAGTTGAGCCCTCAGTATATTGGCCTTTTCGAGATACTTGAGAGGATTGGAGAGGTGGCCTACAAGCTTGCATTGCCACCTAGGTTATCTAGTGTTCATCCAGTGTTTCATATTTTCATGCTCCGAAAGTATTTCAGTGATCCGTCTCATGTTTTGGACTTCAGCACGGTTTAGTTAGATGGTTGTTTGACTTATGATGTGGAGCCGGTGGCCATTTTGGATCGGCAGGTTCGAAAATTAAGGTAAAAAAATATAGCTTCATTGAAGGTGCAGTGGAGAGGTAGCTAGTCAAGGAGGCTACTTGGAAGACCGAGCGAGAGATGTGAAGCAGATATCCACACCTATTTGAGACTCCAAGTATGATTCTAGACCCGTTCGAGGACGAACGTTTGTTTAAGAGGGGGAGAACGTAACGACCCGACCGGTCATTTTTAGTATTATGGCCCCGTTCCCCTATTTACTGCTTATTCTGTGCTCAATTTTTGTTATGTAACTTGCCGGGGTGATTGTTTTGGTTCCCGAGATGTTTCGGAATGAGTTGGGACACCTAGTCCCAAGGTTGGAAACCTAAGTTGAAGGAGTTGACCGGATGTTGACTTATGTATAAATTACTCCGGAATGGAGTTCTGATTGTAACGATAGATTCGTATAATGATTTTGGACTTAGGAGTGTGTCCGGATATTGATTTGGAGGCCCCTAGATGAATTTGGCTTAAATTGGCGAAAGTTGGGAAAGTTGAAGTTTGGAGAATTGAGATGTTTGACCGAGAGTTGACTTTGTGGTTACCAGGCCTGGATTTTGGTTTCGAAAGTGGGAATAGGTCTGTTGTGTCATTTATGACTTGTGTGTGAAATTTGAGCTCGATCGGAGTTGATGTGATAGGTTTCGGCATCGATTGTAGAAGTTGGAAATTCATTAGTTTCAATAGGCTTGAATTGTGGTGCGATTCGTGTTTTTTGATTTTAATTGATGTGATTTGAGGCTTTTTCTAAGTTCGTATGATGTTTTAGGATGGGTTGGTATGTTTGGATGGGGTCCGGGGGGCCTCCTGGGTGACTTGGGTTGGAATCAGAATGAATTTGGACTTGAGGAATTGTTGAAGTGCACCAAGTCTGGTGCTATCGCACCTGCGAAGAATTTGATCGCAGGTGAGAGACCACTGAAGCGTGTTAGGCATCGCAGAAGCGGATTTGGTTGGGCTGAGGTGATGCATAGGTGCGAGGTTTTTTGTCTCACCTGCAAGATCGCAGATGCGGAAGAAGGGCGTAGGTGCGATGTGGGCGTGTGGCAGTAGTCTTTGTAGAAGCGGAGAGGAGGTCGCTGGTGCGACTCTGAAAATGCGGAGCTTTGTTCGCAGAAGCGATGGCAGGAGGTCTTCAGGGAAACCGCAAAAGCGGAAGATTGGTTGCACCTGCGGGACTACAGGTGCGGTTAAGTGGATCGCAGATGCAGAAGCACTGGAAGTATATCATTTCGAAGGGTTCCGAGATTTCATTCATTTTTGGACTTTGGGAGCCGGATTGAGGCGCTGTTTCAAGGGGATTTCACTAGGTTTCAAGAGGTATGCCACTTTTGATCATTTTTATTCATTAATATTGAAAACCCATTAAATTTCCCACCTAAATTATATTTTTTTAAGGTAGAATTTGGGGAATTTTGGACTAGGGATTGGAGAGTAAGATTTGGGGATTTGAGTGATGATTTGATGTTGGAATTGGATAATTTTAGTATGGTTGGACTCTTTATTGAATGAGTGTTTAGATTTTATCAATTTTGTTAGATTCTGAGACGCGGGCCTGAGGTTGATTATTGAGTTGCCTTTTGACTTTAGTTAAAAATTGTAGCTTTATTAATTGGAATCAATTCCTATAGCTTTTGTTGATAGTATTACGTTATTTTTGACCAGATTCGAGCCTTACGGAGGTCGATACGCGTGGGAAGGGCTTGCTAGCAGAGTGATTTGATTTGCTTGAGGTAAGTATCTTATTTAAACTCGGTTGAGGCACTAGTTGCCTGAATTGTTGTGACAGCTACGTGCTATTGCGTGCGCACATGCATGGGGATGAACTCATGTGCGGGCATCGGGGTTATTTATTCATGTTCGGGTTGTGCTCAGGCTCTTATAAGCCTAGAATTGACTGATAAGCTTTAAGCTGTGATATTTTCTCATATTTGTAACATTATATGTGAACTATTTGGGCCATGTTTGAGGCTACATAGAGGTTTAATCCCTAAATGAACTTGATAAATGCTTTTCAGTGATGAAATTGCAGATTTGAGCTTTGATAGCACACTTTGCACATGCCTACACTTTAGCATATCATTTATGTCAGTCCAGGAGCATGAGAATTGTTATTCATTCATCATATACATGTATACTTGTTTAATTGCTCCTGTATGATATGTTTGGACTGGAGGCCTGTGACCACGCCGGGTGGATTGTGTTGTTGTGCCTATGAGCATACCGCGCTAATTGTGTTATTGGCACGTGAGTTGTCCGTGCGGATTCATATATTAATGTTATTGGCACGTGAGTTGTCTGTGCAGCAGGTGAGTTGCCCGTGCGGGTTCTATTATTAGCATGTGAATTGTCCGTGCAGCACGCGAGTTGTCCATGCAGCGTGTGGATACGGATTCATCCCCCTGGGGTCACCCTATCATGTTTATCTCTTGATGGTGTACACACAGATATTGGAAATACTGATCAGTGGTTTGGAACAGATATGGAAAAGTGAGAGAATATGGCCAGTGTGTTGTTGGATTTTCCATTTCATCCTTACTTGCAAATTTTCCTTGATTATTTATCTGATTTAGGTACATATCACCTCTGTATGCCAAGATATCATCTGAGTAGAGTAATTGAGAAATTGTACACACGCACACACGTATGTCTCTTACTAAACTTGAGAGTTTGATTCAATATTGTTCTGTACCGGTTTAAAAGATGAAACTACACAGGTGATAGCTAGTATCATTAATAATTTGTGCTTCTTTTATCTTCCCGTGTTTATTTAAGATACTTATTGAGTACATTAGATCGGCTGTATTCATACTACACTCTGCACTTCGTATACAGATCCAGGTACTTCTGCAATCTTAGACCTAGCTCCGGGCAGTCCGAACCACACCCGAATCACTCGAAACCCCGTCCAAATGCACCAACAAGTCCATAAATATAATACGGACCTGCTTGAAGCCTCAAAAAACATAAAACAATATCGGTTCTAAGAATAGCATCCTAAAACCAAATTAATCAGCTTATGAACTTCAAACTTCTTCAACTAGCTCCCAATGTGACGAATCATACTTAGACAACTCGGAATGATGCTAAATTTTGTGTACAAGTCATTAGTCACCGTACAAACTTATTTCCCATGCTTGAAATCCCAAACGGACATCAATAACACCAAAGCCTACTTCAAACCAAATTTAAAGAACTTGAAAACCTTCAAGGTGTTAACTTTCAACATTATGCGCCGAAATGCTCTCGAATCATCCGAAAATCAATCCGAACGCACGCCCAAGTCTTAAATCATCATTAACCTATTGGAATCATCAAATCCAAGTTTCGAGATCGTTTACTTAAAGTGTTGACTCAAGTCAAACTTGGCCACCTTAGGCCAATATTAAGGAACTAAATGTTCCGATAACTCGAACCCTTCCAAAATCAAACCAACTCTTCCCGCAAGTTATAAAGCACTAAAAGCACATACGTGGAGGCTAAAATAGGGGAACGATAATCTAGAAAGTAAAATAACCGATTGGGTCGTTAAAATTATCCCTGCTCGGGGGTAGTGATTAGGTTATGATATGCCTTGACATGATTTCTAAGGTTCATGATATCATGCTTCTTATATCGACCCACTTGGTGAGCTAATTGAATTATGTTAGAGGTTGTTTGTTGGTTGATCTCCTGTTCAAACATGTTAATTGCTATTTGTGGCCTAATCTCTTAATTTGAACTATAGTAGTACACTTCGTACATGCCTACACCTTGGTATGTCACTTATATCAGTCCATGAGTATGTAATTTAATATCTATTTTTCATGTACATGCATTCTTGTATATGATTTATGTTTTATATGGACTGGGTTGATAGCTCGCGAGTGTTCCTTGCGGATCTAAGTTATGATAGCACGCGAATGGTCCGTGCGGTTATTATATATTGCACGTGAGTTGTCTGTGCACCTTGTGGATAAGGATCCATCACCCTCTCGTGTTTCTATCTTGAAGGAGTACATGTTGTATGGGAAAACTGATTAATATTTGGTATTGCATTTCTTCTCTACCTAAAATTTTCTTGGATGTATACATATTTTCTTCGCATATCTTCTGTATATGCTAGATCTAGAATGTATACATGTCTCATGTACATGTGTTCTCTAAATGATGTTTGGTTAGATTTGTGAGAGCACAGTACATATCTTCTTTATATGTCTACCTTTGCACCGAGACTTGATAATAGCTGCATATCTTCTCTATATAATGGATTGTTAGTTGATACATGGCTTGGCACATTATCTCTTCTTCTCCAAGGTGAACTTTATCTATGTTTTGTGATTAGATGGTACTATTGCTGTGTACTGCTGAAATCTATGAACTGAGCAGGTTATTAGCGAGTTCCATTGATAATTTTTGCTGCTTTTACCTCGCAGAGATGAGTATGATACTTGCTGAGTACATGGAGTCGATTGTACTCATACTACACTCTGCACTTCATTGTACAAATTTAGGTGTTGGATCCAATTGACAGTTGTTTGTATTCTGCTATGACTTGCTGGGAGACGAGGTAGAGCTATATTCCAACCATAGTGCTTGGCATCTCTTTCCATTTCAATTGTTGTTATTATTATTCAAACAATATTGTTATTTCATATTTTCAGACTTGTATTTTTTGTAGAGCTTATGACTTTGTATTACTAGTTATCGGAAAATTTATGTATTGACACAGTTTATTTAATTGAGTTGGCTTTGGATTTGCACTATTTCCGTTAATTCTGTTATCTTGTTAGACTTTTGTTATATTAGACTTGCCTAACAAGTGAGTTAGGCGCCATCACGATCAATTGGTGGTTCTGGGTCGTGATAGCCACAACAACTCACTACTGTAAAACACCATAAAACACCTTAAAATATGCTAAAAAACACCATGTGAATTCATCGTCATCTTTGTTTTTTTACAGCGACTAAAAAGAAGAAGAAGAAGAAGAAGATGATGATGATGATGATGATGATGATGATGATGAAGAAGAAGGAAAAAAAAAAGTCCCGAAGTTCTCTATACTTTGGTTACTAGTTAAACCTTTTTTTATAAGTGGGTACAAGTTAAATGGGAGAGGTCAAATAGAGGACCCGTAAAAGTTTTATATTATAAAGCAAAAATAGAGTTCTTCCTAATCCATGAGGGACAAACTCCATTTGAGAAATTATTCGAAATTCTTTCAAACAATAATACCAAAAAAAAAAAAAAAGACAAAAAAGGGATCCATAAAGAATTATTGACTTTGCATTACCAACTAGGAGCTACCAACAATGCAAATGTAAAGAGTATGAATATTATTTGGCCAAAGAAAGGATTATATACTTAAGTCTCAATATTTTTCGATTTGAATTGACACGTAATGAAGCGAGACAATAACGAATGCACACTAAGTGAAGTACCCTTGAACTAAATGGAATTCAGTTGAGACACCCACTACACATATTATATTTTTTGTTTTATGCAAACGCCATAATACTAACAAAGTACTTTTACGGTAATGTATATACTTTGAGCCTCATGAACTCTATAGAAATACAACCCAAGTCTTTAATAAAGTACAATCACATCTTTACAACTATATAGGTGCTTTTATCAAGTCTCTCTCAATGTAAACCATCTTAAGGCTATAGAATCATTAAGATAAAAAAGCCCAGCTTTACGAAGTATTACCACACACTATAGTGATAGAAAATGTATCGTATATCAAGGGCTCATATGGCTTTCTTTGAACGGAAATGGGCATCCACCATGCTATCCTCAATCCATGCGCTTGATGCCACCCCCTCTACATTTCAAGGACCATTCTCGTTTCCACATCTTTGGTTAAAGGAGACGCCAAATTTCTTTCCATCATACATTCCAAGGAAGTAATACCATATTTTAGTAATTGTTTGACCACACATGTCTAAAGCAAATGTGTCTTCTTTTTACATTGCACACATTATTTTTGGCATTTCAAATTGCCTCTAGCAACTCAACAATGTTGAGAAATTAGTGAAGCTTCTCTTCATTACAAAGGTACATCTTCCAATAAATTAAGATACCAAACGTGTTATACAAGTCTAAAAGTCTTTCAAGAGATAACACCTCCACCCGAAGTAAACGTATAACTAGTAATAAAACTAACTTCATCATTAACAGTTACCCAATTTGCATCACAAAATTCTTCTAAAGTATTTTTTTATTAAAGTATAAATACTAATCTATATTGCCTTTCACGTACTTTAGCAAATGATGAAGAGCACTCCAGTGTTTATTGCACGGGTTATAAATATATTGACTCAATTTGCTAACAACATAAGCTACATTAGACCGAACATAATTCATAAAAAATATTACACTACCAATTATCTTAGTAAATTCAATTTGAAAAATACTACTCTTTACTCTTTCTCAAGTGTATATTGAGGGTCATAGGGAGTTCTCACATGAGCTATTTCAAAACAATCATATACTAATAATATTTTTTTCAATATAATGAGGCTGACATAATGAAAAGTCTATCATTAATTCTTTTGATTTTAATCCTTTAACATATACTTTTCCAAAATCTTTTATTTTAAATTTAAAAACATAAAAATTTTAGTCTTAGTAACAATATTCACATTACGGCCAAAAATTAACATGTCATCCACATATAGACATATAATTACATAATATGATTCGACTATCTTGAAATAAACTCAAGTATCAGATGCATTAATAATAAATCTATTAATCATTAATGAACTTTTAAACTTTTCATTCCACTGCTTAGGTACTTGCTTTAGACTATACATGGATTTTTTATTTTGCATACTTTATTCTCCTGTCCTGAAATAAGATATCCCTCAGGTTGAGTCATCTTTTTCTCTAAATCACATTTTAGAAAGGCCATTTTAACGTCTATTTGATATATCATTGAACTATGAAAAGCAACTAAGACAACAAGAATTCTAATGGTCGCTATTTGGTCACAAGGCAATGCGTATTAAAGTAGTCAATATCTTTTATTTTTTTGTGTTAAAATTCTTAATCACAAGTCTAGCTTTATATTTTTCAATTGTATCACCAGGACTTAATTTTTTTTTTAAATATCCACTTGCTACATATGGGTTTACAACCTTTAAACAAATCAGACAAGTCCTAGTAATTAAAATTTATAGAATCTAATTTATTTTTAATTTTCTCTTTTTAAAAATTAGAATCTATTGACTTCATTTCTTCATTAAAAGTGTTAGTCTTCTTCTATTAAGTAAATAAACATTAATTCATTATTCAAAATATCAATATCAAAATTCTATCTAAAAACGATATGGATAAAATCAGAACCAAAACTAGCTTCAGTCTACATCTTTTACTCGTACTAAGTTTATTTTCATGCTCATAAATTATACTAGAAGAATATATAATATGAGAGTTAATAGACATAGTTGTAAAACCATTATTATGCATATTACTAGGCACATTATTTTTCAATAAAAGTATGCTTTAAGAAATTTGCATCTCTAGATTCATAAACAAATTTATCTTTCAAAGACATAAATCTATATTGGCACTACTTTGAGTCCAACAAAAGAAATATAACATCAAAAGTCCTAGGTCCTATATTTACCCATTTGAATTCAGGTAAACCAATCTTAGCCAAACACCTTCACACTTTCACAAATTTCATGTTAGAGTTAAAGCCTTTTTATAACTCATACATAGTCTTATCCAAACTTCTTATAATAATATAAAATACTGACAAGGCTCTTTTTTCTCATATCTTGTCCGATAAACCCGAACTAAAAAAATATAAAAATTATTTTTCTTTTAAGTGTTCAATATTTTAGTTCAGCAATACCATTTTATTGTGAAGTATATGTAGCACTAACCTCATGTATAATACTATTCTTACAAAAGGCTTTTAAAGTGTTAGTAATATATTTACTGCTCCTATCGGACTTAAGTTTCTTAATTTTTCAATCTATTCGATCTTTCACTTCTACTTTGTTTTTGTAAGCATACTTTTAGCTTTAACCTTAGATTTAAGGAGATATACTTTAGTGTAACTTGAACAATCTTCCACAAAGGGATGTAATATTATTTTCCACCCTTACTAAGTTCTTGAAATCAACTAAATCCGAATGTACTAGTTCAAGTGTCATGACCCCAAATTCCAACCTGCAGGGTCGTGATGACACCCAACACCGCTCGCTAGAGAAGCCAATACATAACAAAAAATATAAGAGAAATGAAACTACCAATAAACAACAAAATGATAACATAGTTAATATAACTTAGAAGTGTACATGATAAGTCTAAGATCAACTCTAACGTTCCACCATCCCAAGACGTTGAGTCACAAGTACAGGAGCTATTAGAGTTTATTAAATATATTATTTTGAAAGAAATACAATATTGTCTGGAAAATAGAAACAATACAATAGAAATAGAAGATGACTCTAAGGTTTACGAACGGAAAATAACTCTACCTTGAGTCATCTATGTAGATCCACTAAGCACCTCTCTAGACTCCAGTTGTACCAATATCCGGATCTGTACAAGAAAAACTAAAGTGTAGTATGAGTACAATCGATCTAATGTACTCTATATGTGTCAAACCTAATCTCGACGAGGTAGTGACGAGGCTAAGACAAAAACCTACAAATAAACCTGTAGTTATATATCAAAAAACAACAAGATGACAAGTAAAGTACCAAGAACAATAACAGGTTATCAACTTGTGCGAGAGGTAATAAATACATAAGTAAAGGAACATAAAATGGGAAAGTAAAGGAAGTGTTACTGAGTTAACTGCAACTCATTCTTTTACAACAACTCTAAACAACCTTATAAAAGTAAAATTATGAAACCACAAAGCTAAGTCCATAATCCGAATAAAAAAGTAAGGAACACCGAAACCAACAAACGGCACGACATCACCCTTCGTGATTTTCCTTTCATCCTCACATCATAACATAATAGCAAACACGAAAATACCCTTCGTGCTTATCCTTACTTTTCCTTAACCACAAAAACACTCTTCGTGCAATGATATTGATATATGACTAAAACACCCTTCATGCGCAATCACTCTGCCTGACAAGCATGGAAACACCTTTCGTGCATTTCACTCTTTCTCATTAAGCATCACATATAACACAGTACCAAGCAAGGCGGGAATCACAATCAACATTAATAGTAGTATTTGAACATAACTCACCATATGAGATTTACCAACTTACACCTACAACCAAATCAACAATTCAACGATCTCAATGCCCAATATCCCAATAAGCTCAACATAGGAAATTAAATAAATACGAGAAGTCAAAGAGTTTTACAGTCTATCTAAATTATGGAAGACATAATACACAAAGCAACATGGCACAAATAAGGCTAAATGTACCCGCATGCTTATCACATGGCTAACGCATTACAATCATCACCTTGTATATACAATGCCCCCCCAACACATAGATCACATAACAATTAGACTGAATTACACCCTAATTCCCTCAATTTATGTTAACTAAGATACTTACCTCTTTGCGGAACAAGACTAATAATCCAACATGGCTTTTCCTTTAGAATAAGCCTCCAAACTACCCGAATCTAGTCAAATATTATTCAAACAAGTTAAAATAAACTTTAGAAACTATTCTCGTACAAAAAGGGTTCAATCTCTAACATATTTGGAAAAGTCAACAAAAGGTCAACCCTAGCGCACGTGGTCGAAATCCAAAATTAAGACCAAATTTTGATTACCCATTCACCCTTGAGTCCAAATATATGATTTGTTTTGAAATTCGATCTCAATTTGAGGTCATATCTTAATTTTATAAAAATCCTAGTTTCTACCCAAAATCTCAATTTGTAATCTATGAAATCTTAGATTTTGATAGTGAAAATTCATGAAAAAGTAACAAAAATTGAATGAAAGTAAGTTAAAGTTACTAACCTATGAAGTTGGGAAGAAATTTCTTTCAAAGAATCGGCTTTATGGTGTCTAAATTTCAAAAATTGGGTAAAATGAGCTAAGTTCCGAATCCCCAACCTTTTACCCACTTACAAATATCGCAATTGCGAACTCTTATTTGCAATTGTAATGTTCGAAAAAGCGAACCACTGATTGCAAATACGATCTATTTTTGAGCCTCCCACATGTCGCAAAATGCGACTAATCCTTTGCATTTGTGTAGTTCCAAACCCTCGCATAAAGCGAACCAAGCTTCACATTTGCAAAGCTATTCCTAAGTCCCCAATGTCGGAATTGTGACCTAGCCCTCGCAATTGCAATATTCATCCATCTACAAAAGTGGGCAGAACTTCGCAATGCGAAGTGCCCAGTCCCTTCTCCTCTTCTCAAATACGAGATAGCACTTGAAAATGTGAGTCTCACATTTGTGAATAGATCCTCGCAAATGTAAGATCTGCAGTCTAGCACATCAGCAATCCTTCAGCTATGAAAAAATTAGTCCACAACCTATCTGAAACTCACTGAAGCCCCTCGGGCTCCAATCTGAACATTCACACAAGTACATTAACATCAAATAAACTTGTTCATAAGATCAAATCATCACAATAATATCTGTAATGACCAAGCTAGTCATTTTGGGTATTGTAACCTTGTTCCCTTATTTATCGCTTCTTATACGTTCATTTGTGGTTATGTGACTTGACAAGGTAGGTGGACTAGTTTCGGGGAAGTTTTAGAGTGATTTGGGACACTTAGTCCCAAGGTTGAAGGCTTAAGTTAAAAAAGTTGACCGGAGTTTGACTTTTGTGTAGACGACTTCGAAATAGAGTTTGATGGTTCCAATAGTTTCTTATGGTGATTTTGGACTTAGGAGTATGTCTTAATATTGATTTGGAGGTCCGTATGTTGGTTTCAGGCTTTTTGGCGAACGTTGGAAAGTTGAAGGTTTGGAAGGATGAGAGGTTTGATCGAGAGTTAACTTTGTTGATATTCGGTTCGGATTTTAGTTTCGGGAGTTGGAATAGATCATTTGTGTCATTTGGGACTAGTGTGCAAACTTTGAGGTTATTCGGAGTTGATTGATATGTTACGGCATTGGTTTAAGAAATTGGAAGTTCATGAGTTTCATTAGGCTTGATTTGGGTGCAATTCATGATTTCAATGTTCTTTGATGTGATTTGAGGCTTTCACTAAGTTTGTATTATGCTTTAGTACTTGTTGGTATGTTTGGATGGGGTCCCGAGGGGCCTCAGGTGTGATTCATATTGAAATCAAATTGAGGTTTGGACTTAGAGAAATGTTGTTGGCTTCAGGTTTGGCGATCGGACCTGCGAGGTTTTGACCGCAGATGTGGAGCCGCGGAGGTGGTCATTAGTGCATAGGTGCAAGGATTTGGGGAGGCTGTTTGGGAGTGCAAGAGCGAAAGGTCTCCACATCTACAAGTCTGCAGAAGCAGTCAATAGGCCGCAGGAGCGTGACCGCATGTGCGTCGTGGTGTTCATAGAAGCGAGTTTAGTGTTGGGCAGGAAGTTTCCGCACAAGCGAAAGATTTAGCAGGTGCGCTTCACAGGTGCGAAGTCATTTTCCATAGATGCGAAAGGTCGGAGGCCTTAGGGGAACCGCAGAAGCGTAATTTGGCCGCACCTGTGGAATTGCATGTGTTAAGTGTGCCACAAGTGCGGATTGACTAACAGTGTTATATTTCAAAGGGTTTCATGGTTTTTCTCATTTGGAGAGTTTTGGGACTCGGCTAAAGGCAATTTTTGAGAGGGATTTTGCTACAATTGAAGAGGTAAGTGAAGATTCATCATTTTTATTGATAAACATTGAGTACCCATTGATTATTACACCTAGTTTATATGTATTTGAGGTGGAAATTGATTATTTTGAACTATGTTGGTGGAGATTAAGATTTGATGATTTGGGGTTGATTTGTGGATGGAACTAGATTAATTTAGTACCGTTGAACTTGTAATTGAATGGATGTCCGAAATTTGTGAATTTTGTCGGGTTCCGGGGTGAGAGCTCGATTGTTGACTTTCCGATTTTGATTAAAGACTTTAGTTTTATCATTTGAGATTCTTTCCTAAGGCTATTGTTGATGGTGTTAAGTTGTTTGTGACTAGATTCGAGTCGTTTGGAGGCCGATGCGCGAGGCAAGGAGTTTTTGGAGTATTTAGTTGTGCACTTTGAGGTAAGTAGCATTTCTAAACTTGAAATTGAGGGTATTTACTCCTGGAAAATGTGTTATTTGTGATGTGTTGAGGTGACGCACATCTTAGATGACGGTCATGTGGGCGTGCATCGTGGTATTCATGATCCGAGTTGATTTTTGGACTATGTTGCTATCATGTTTTGTTTTATCCATATTTTTCCTACTCATTAGATTTATTGAGCCATTGATTCATGTTAGAAATCATATTTGGGATATGAGGTTATTCGATTGAGATTTGATGAGGCTATTTCTATTGTGTTGGGATTATCTTTTTTTAAATATAACTATACACTCGGTCATGATTCTTCATTAACATATCATATCTCTGTTTTTGCTCATCCTTCATTATTGCATCGTATGTTATCATTGTTTATCATATGTGGTGCTGTTGGGCTGAGTGATATGAGATTGTGAGTCTTGAAGCTTGAGAGGTTGATGACTGAGGTGGGCATTAGAGCCATGTTTAGAGTGTGCTTGTGGATCGAACTGCATGCCGCAACAGGCCATATTGGCTTCTTTTATTATTATTATTATTATTATTATTATTATTATTATTATTATTATTATTATTATTATTTTTAATTATTATTATTATTATTATTATTATTATTATTATTATCAGGCTGCATGCCGCAGCAAACCTTATTGGCTTTATATTAGTGCTTAGGCATGATCTGCCCCTCTAGAGTCTGACATGCACAATGATATAAACACGTGCTTTAGTGAGGGGCATTAATGCCAGGCACCCGTACAGTGCTGAGTGATAATATGTGTGTGATGAGTGGGCATTTGAGATAGACAGTTTGAGTATACTGAGACTGACAATACTTGGGACTATCACCGTGAAATCATTCATTTGACATGCATACTTGACATATGTGCATAGAGATGAACCATTCCTCATGCTAGCTATAATTGACATGTTCCTATCAGTATTGGGCTTTAATTGTTGAATTTGGAAGCATGTCTACATTTCTTTAATATGAACGATCCAATTATGATAATTCTTTTGAGTTATTTATAGTTATTGTCATCATCATATCTGTGTTGTCATTATATCGGATTCAGACTGTTTTTCTTCTGAGCTCGTCGCTGCTTTCAGCCCAAAGTTAGTTCTATTACTTATTGAGTACATGGGGTTGGTTGTACTCATACTACATTTTGTACTTTGTGTACAAATCCGGGTACATCCAGACATGGTGATTGATAGATCCGTGCTAGTACCGGGGCTTGGAGATTTCAAGGTAACTGATATGACGTCCGTAGACCTTGACTCTCTTCCCCTTTATTTACTTCAGTACTGTTTTATTACTCAGACAGTTGTACTAAGGATTTTGCCTATATTTGATACCCAGTATTGCTCATGTACTCATTGACAGTATATTTTGGGGATGGTTGTATCAGTATTGTTACTGTGTTCATTAGATAATCATGATATTTCTGTAGTTAAGATCATTAAAGCATGCTTATTCAAATGTATAGCTATTATGTGTTTGTCGGCTTTCCTAACAAGTGTGTTAAGTGCCACCACGAGGGGTCGGGATTTTGGGTTGTGACAATATCTAAAAACAAGAATCGTTCACCAAACTCAATATTTTCAAAGTTGAAACTCTAATTTCCATCTTTCCATATAAAGCGCTGAAACGCCCTCGGGTCACCTGGGATCCCAACAAAACATGCGTACAAGTGCAAAATATTCATACGAACCTACCAGAATTGTCAAAATACCGATCCGAGCTCGTTTACCAAAAATATTGTTCGCGGTAAACTCTAGCCACTTTCTAAGTAAAAAAAAATCATATTTCCTTTAAAAATTCATATTCAAACTTCCCGAAAATCGATATGGACCACGCATGCAAGTCATAAATCATCAAATAGAGCTATGAAAGTTTTCGAAACATAAAGGGGGAACTAGTATTCAAAATGACCTATTGTGTCGTTGTATTCTCCACCTCTAAAAGAAATGTTTGCCTCGAACAGACATAAAAATGTACCTGGACTGGTAAATAGATGTGGGTATCTGCTCTTATGTCAGACTCAAACTCCAAAGTAGCCTCCTCAGTAGGCCGACCTCTCCAACGCTCTTTCATAGAAGGAATATCTTTAGATCTCAACTTTCGAACCTGTCGGTCTAGAATAGGCACCGACTCTTCCTCATAAGTCAGATTCTCATCAAGTTGCACCATGCTGAAGTCCAAAACATATGACCTATCCTCATGGTATTTCCGAAGCATAGAAATATGAAATAACGGATGTACTCCTATAGGCTAGGAGGCGGTGCAAGTCTATAAGCAACCTCCCCAACGCTCTCTAAGATCTCAAATGGGCCAATAAACCTCGGGCTCAACTTGACCTTCTTCCCAAAACACATCACGCCCTTCATGGGTGAAACTCATAGAAGAATCTTTTTTCCTCCATAAGCCACATCTCGAACTTTCCTATTAGCATAACTATTTTTCCTGGAATGTGCTGTACGAAGCTGCTCCTGAATCAATTTCACCTTCTCCAAGGCATCACGAACCAAGTCTGTGCCCAACAATCTAGCCTCGCTGGGATCAAACCAGCCAATTAGAGAACGACATCGCCTCCCATATAAATCCTCATACGTAGCCATCTGGATACTCGACTGGTAGCGGTTATTATAGGTACACTCTGCTAGAAGTAGAAACTAGTTCCACTGACCCCAAAGTCAATAATACATGCCCTTAACATATCCTCCAAAATCTGAATAGTCAGCTCGGACTACCTGTCCGTCTGAGGGTGAAATGGGGTACTCAATTCAACCTCGTTCCCAACTCATGCTTCGCAGCTCTCCAAAAATGTGAAGTGAGCTGCGTGCAATGATCGGAGATGATAGAACAAGCACATCGTTCAGGCAAATAATCTCTCTGATGTAAATCTGAGCCAACTGCTCTGAAGAGTAAGAAGTCATCATCAGTATGAAATAAACCAGTCAACAATGACCTAAATAGCATCATACCTCCTGGAGGTCCACGGTAAGCCTACCACAAAGTCCATAATGATGCGCTCCCACTGCCACTCTGGTATCACCAACTTCTGGTCAAACCACTGGGTTTTTGATGTTCATACTTCACCTATTGATGATTCAAACACCGATAGACATGTCCAACAATGTTTTTCTTCATCTTCCACCACCAATGATGCTACTTTAAGTCATGATGCATCTTCATGACACCTGAGTGAATGGAATACCATGAACTATGAGCCTCCTTAAAGATCAACTCTCTCAAACCATCAAAATTTGGAACACAATTCCGGCCTTGGAGCCACATAATACCATCATCTCCAATCACAACCTTCTTAAAACCACCCCCTGGCACTGTGTCTTTCAACACCAAAAATTAAGGATAATCAAACTAGCGAGCCTTGATGCGCTCCGACAAAGATGATTACGCCACAAAAAAAGAGAGAACCCTACTAGGCTCTGAAATATCCCACCTCACAAACTTGTTAACCAAGTCTGAACATCCATGGCTAATTGCCTCTCCACTGCTGATATAAGCCAAGCTACCCACGCTCTCCGCCTTCCTACTCAAGGCATTAGCTACTACACTGGCCTTCCCCGGATGATACAATATGGTTATATCATAGTCTTTTAATAACTTGAACCATCTTCACTGCCTCAAATTAAGACCTTTTTTCTTGAATAGATGTTGGAGACCCTGATGGTCTGTATAGACCTCACATGGCAAGTCGTATAGATAGTGCCTCTAAATCTTGAGCGCATGAACGATGAATGCTAACTCCAAATACTGCACATGGTAGTTTTCTCATGGATCTTCAATCGACGAGACACGTAGGCAATCACTCTACCATCCTGCATCAATATTGCGCCAAGTCTAATACGCGATGCATCAAAATACATAGTATAAGACCCCGAACTTGTGGGAAACACCATTACTAGGGTTGTAGTCAAGGCCGTCTCGAGCTTGTGAAAGCTCTCCTCATACTCGTTAGACCACCTGAATGGAGTGCCCTTCTGGGTAAACTTGGTCGATAGGGCAGAGATAGATAAAAACCTCTCCACGAGTCGGCAATAGTAACCCGCCAAACCCAAGAAGCTCCGAATCTCTGTAGCTGAAGTAGGTTTAGGCTAATTTTGAGTTGTCTCAATCTTCTTTTGATCCACCTTGATACTATTAGAAGACACAACATGATCCAAAAAGGTCACTGAGTCCAACTAGAACTCACACTTCGAAAACTTGGCATATAGCTAATGATCCTTCAATGTCTGAAGTCAAGCCATAGGTGCTGCTCATGCTCTTCTCTACTACGAGAGTAAACTAGAATATCATTAGTGGAAACAATCACGAAGGAATCCAAATAAGGCTTGAACACTCGATTCACCAAATCCATGAAGGTTGCGAGAGCATTGTCAAGTCAAATGAAATCACTAAGAACTTGTAATGACCATATCAAGTCCTAAAAGCTATCTTAGGGACATCCAATGCCCTAATTTTCACATGATGGTAGCCAAATCTCAAATCAATCTTGGAAAACACCTTGGCACCCTGAAGTTGGTCAAATAAATCATCAATCCTAGGAAATGGATACTTGTTCTTGATAGTCACCTTGTTCAACTGCCGATAGTCAATGCACATCCTCATCGATCTGTCCTATTTCTTAAAAAACTATACTGGCACTCCCCGAGGTGAAACATTCGGTCTAATGAATCCCTAGTCAAGAAAATCCTGTAACTGATCCTTCAGTTCCTGCAACTCAGCTGGAGCCACACGGTATAGTGGAATAGAAATGGGTTGAGTAGCTTAAAACACATCAATGCAAAAGTCAATATCCTTGTCGGGTGGAATATCCGAAAAATCTGTAGGAAACACCTCTGGAAACTCCCTCACAACTGGTACCGAATACATAGGAGGAATCTTCGCACTAAAATCTCAGATGTAAGCCAAATATACCAAATAACCCTTCTCAACCATATGTCGAGCCTTGAAATATGAGACAACCCTGCTAGTGGATGATCAAGGTTCCCTCTCCAATCTAACCTAGGCAACCCTGGCATGGCTAAAGCTACAATCTTGACATGACTATCAAAGATAGCGTGATATGGGGACAAACAATCCATACTATGAATGACCTCAAAATCCATCATATTTAGTAAAAAAAGATCAACTATAGCATCAAACAATTAATAGTAATAATACAAGACCGATATACTTAGTGGACCATAATAGAATCCCCAATCGGAGTGGAGACAGAAATAGGAACGTCAAGAGTATCACGAGGCTTACTCAAGTGAGAAGGAAAATATGAAGACACATAAGATTATGTAGAACTCAGATCAAACAATAGAAAAACATTTCTATGACATATTAAAATAATACCTATTATAATTGCACTTAAGGACTCCGCCTCGGGCCTACCCGAAAATTAATAGCAACAAGATCGAGCCCTACCAACCTGTCCTCCACCTCTAAGATGACCTCTCACTAACTGGACTCCACCTATAACTAATTTTCCTCCACCTCAGGCTACCTGACCCTTACCTCTACCTGATTGAGCGGGTGGTGGAGCAACTAGTGCCGAAATCATGGCACGAGTGCCCTGCTATGACCTACTACTTTGTGACCTACGGCGAAATCTCGCGACGCGATTTAGTGTCACAAACCAATTCCCACCATAGGCCGTGATGGCGCCCAACGCTACAGTTAAGAAAGCCAATAATTAAGTCAACACGTCGATAGATAATTCAAAACACATCTCAAAACAAATGATGAAATAAATAAGAGACAACTCCGACAGCTCTCTGGTGTGATTTTTTCGGCGACCCTAGGAGTGGTAGCAGTTTGTGGCCTAAAACACAGGTCGGCAACATCGTCTCGGTATTCTAGGTTCTATCGTTCTTGCCCTAAAATATGCTAGTTTTTGGTTAATAGTTTTTGCGTGTCCGCACTTATATTTGATCCTTGAAATTTTGCTGCTCTCTCTATGTTAATTTGGCTGCCTATCCTTGCCTGTGATTACCTATTTATTTTTGTTCTCTTGTATCTTAATTCTAGCCTTTAGCTTTAGTTATTGAACTTTTCTTTGGACTCTTTGCTTGCTTGATATTCCTATAGCGGCAGTGTTAACAATGGTAGAGTAAGGTCATGTCCTCGGGTGGGACGAAGGGTGGGGGCAAGAGGGTAAGTGTGACACTAGGTTGAGAGTAGGGTCCTGCAACATAGGGACATTGTTGGGGAAATCCTATGTGTTAGTGAAAATTCTCAGGAAGAGGAAGATCAATATAGCGTGTGCTCAGGAGACTAGATGGGTGGGCTCTAGGGCTCGGGATATAGACGGGTTTAAGCCGTGGTACTAAGGAGCCATGTGAGGTAAGAACGGGGTAGGTATTTTAGTTGATGCGAAACTCAGGGAGCTAGTGGTAGATGTTTGGCAGGTGAATGGCCGACGGATGGCTACTAAGCTTGTTATTGGAGGGTTGATTGTTCACGATATTAGTGCTTATGCGCCTCAAGCGGGCTTGGGCTAGGAGGTCAAAAGATACTTCTAGGAAGAGTTGGATGAGATTGTGCGAGGTGTTCCAACAATGATAAGCTTTTCATTGGTGGAGATTTCAATGGTCATATTGGGGCGACTTCTAGGGGTTACGATAAAGTGCATGGTGGCTTTGTTTTTGAGTTAGAAATGAAGGAGGAACCTCACTGTTGGATTTCTCTAAAGCCTTCGAATTTGTTGTAGCTAACTCATGTTTTCACAAGAGGGAGAAGCACTTGATCACCTTCCAAAGTATGGTGGCAAGACCTAGATTAAGAACCTTCTTTTTAGATGGTGTGATAGAGGCCTATGCTCAGATTGTAAGGTTATTCTGAGTGAGAAGATCATGACCCAACATAGGCTCTTGGTTATGGACTTAGATATGAAGAGGAAGATGAATAAGAGGGCGGTGTATGGTCTACCTAAGATTAGGTGGGGAGCCTTAACTAAGGATTTAGCGCTATAATTGGGGGAGAACTTGTAGGCTATGGGGCCTGGAGGAGTAGTGGCGAGCAATATGTGGACCTTAGCAGCAAATTGTATTCAGGGAAGCTGATAGAGATGCGTTAGGGGTTTCGAAGGGTTACCCTAGTGTTCAGAAAGGGGACTTGTGGTGGAATGTACAAGTTCAAGGAAACGTGGAAGCCAAAAAAGCAGCATATTTGAAATTAGAGGAAAGACGAGGAGGAAAGGAGAACTAAAAGGGAATTGTATAAGAAGGCTAAGAAAGAGGCGAAGTTAGCTGTTACGAAGGCCAAAACTACAATGTTTAGTGGATTGTATGATGAACTTGGGGCCAAAGGAAGGGGCAAGAAGCTTTTCAAGCTAACCAAAGTAAGGGAGAGGAAGGCTGGTGGCCGAGACCAAGTAAAGTACATTAAAGATGAGGACGTCAAAGTATTGGTGGATGACACACATATTAGACGAAGATGGCAGATGTACTTTTACAGACTCTTAATCGAAGAAGGGGATAAGAGCTTTTGTGATGGGGGACTTGGAGCACTCTTAGATTCATCGGGATTTTGGGTATTGCAGGTGTATCAAGGTTGAAGAGGTTGTAAGAGCTATGCATAAGATGAGTGGGGGGGAAGCGATCGGGCCAGATGAGATCCCTGTGGAGTTTTTGAAGAACAAGGACATGGCAGGTTTGGAGTGGCTTATTAGGTTGTTTTATGTTATTTTTAGGACGACGAAGATGCCCGAATAATGGAGGTGAAGTACGGTGGTTCCAATGCACAATAATAACAATGATATCCAAAACTACAACAACTACAGGGGTATCAAGCTCCAGCCACACGATAAAAGTATGGGAGAGGGTGGTAGAAGTAAGGGTGAGGAGGAGTGTATCTATTTCTGAGTAGCAGTTCGGATTTATGCCGGGGCAGTCGAATACTGGAACTGTTCACCTTATTAGGAGATTGGTGGAGTAGTATAGGGATAGGAAGAGGGACTTGCATAGGGTATTCATTGACCTAGAGAAAGCCTAAGACAAAGTCTCGAGGGAGGTGCTATGGAGATATTTGGAGGTTAGAGGTGTACCTGTAGCTTATACTAAGGTGATTCAGGATATGTATGATGGTGTTAAAACCCGGGTTAGGATGGTGGGAGGGGACTCTGAACATTTTCTAGTTCTGATGGGTTTGCATCATGGATCCGCTCTTAGCCTATTTTTATTTTCCTTATCTATGGATGTTCTAACGTGGCACATTCAAGTGGAGGTGCCATGGTGCATCTTTGTCAAGGATGATACAATACTGATTGACGAGACACATGTTGGTGTTAATACGAGGCTAGAAGTCCGGAGACAAACTTTAGAGTCAAAAGGTTTCAAGTTGAGCAGGACTAAAACAGAGTACTTGGAATGTAAGTTTAGCGGCGTGACTCAGGAAGAGGACGTGGAAGTGCGGCTAGATTCCCAAGTAATTCCCAAGAAAGGGATTTTCAAGTACCTCGGATCTGTAATTTCTAGTAATGGAGAGATAGATAAGTATGTCACACATCAGACTGGAGCGGGATGGATGAAATAGAGGCTTACTTTTAGGGTTTTATTGATAAGAATGTGCCACCAAGACTCAAAGGTAAGTTTATCTGCATGAAATAGAAAATACACAAAATAGAGCAAATGAATAGACTCTGTGTGCTGCAAATCGTAAGATGGAATGCAGCTCATCACAAAGTCTCCTCAGCAGTTGTGCCTACGCGCCTTGACGACCACCGAATGTACCTGTTGCTATACCTGCACAGTTATTTCAGAAGTGTAGTATGAATATGTAAATCAATACGTACCCACTAAGTATCTAGTCTAACCTCGAAGAAGTAGTGATGAGGGGTCAACATCAACACTTACTAGTGGTCCAACAATCAATGTACAATAAACGTACACAAGTATGAAGTATAGCAAATAAATGGAACAAAGACAGATAAATGTGCATAACATGATCTTCAATAGAAGAGTAAATACAAAACCCTCAAATACCGAATACTACCTCTAGTGGAATATATATAAATAAAATATCAAATTTCAAGTTAGGAAGACTCATAGGTATGTTGACTCCCTATCGAAAATTACGTATAATTCTGCCGAGGCGAACGATCCAATCCCATAAGAATGATGGTACAATATCCCGTTGTGGTCCTATGGGCCGACCCATTATATAGTGCACATTGCCGAGGTCGTACGACCCGATCCATAGAAGCATCTCATAATACTGCCGAGGGGAATGTCCCGATCCCATAATAGTACTGCTGAGGTATTCAGTCCGATCCCAAAGAATAGTTAAACTTTGACAGGTCACTGGCCCAACTCACGAATATATGTGTGAGTTATGAAATTCAATAAACTTTCAGACAAATACATACAACGTGAGAGAAATTTGTAAAAGGAGGTATAATTTACTCGACTAATCAAATAACACATAAAATATCTAAAATAGCAAAGTCGATACTCTACAAAAGTCTAGTCTCAGGCTAAAATATAAATTAAAGCATTTAACATGCAAGAATAACTAAAGTAGTACAATTAAAGCATGATGTGAGTCTACGTCTCTACCTGGGCATAATTAAGAATCTAGCATACACACGAACACTCGTCACCTCATACGTGCGTAGCTCCCATAAAAGTAGCATGTAAGAAATGTAGCACCTACAAGGGTAAATTCCCTCTTACAAGGTTAGACATGAGACTTACCTCGCTCCAAAATTTGAGAACCGGCTCCGATACCTCTCGAACACTTCAAACCAATGCAAAACAATCCGAAATTAGTTAAAGAATGCGCAAATAAATCAAACTATACTCAAAGACTCGCAATTTAACAATTATAAGCAATTCCCAACTCCACACAAAAAGTCAAGAAAGTAAACCCCTTGGCCCACGCGACTGGATTATGAAATTCTCGAAGATAAATATTACCCATAGCACTATGAACTCAAATATATGATTTAACCCAAATTACATGTCCTATTTCGTGGTCAAAACTCAAAAATATCATTTCTAGGTTCTTCCAAAATCCCACGATTGTCACTAATTATCATGCTTAAATCCATACATAATCCATGTATTTAGCTCGCAACGAGTAGAAATCAATTACCTTGTGATAGATGATGAAAATGCCACTTCAAAATCGCCCCAAAATCGGCTCCTATGGGAGAAATGAGATAAAAATGAGCTAAATCCCAATTTTGCATTTTATATATTGCCTAGTCGTTCCTCTTCGTGATCGCGGAAGTACCTTCGTGATCGCAAAGGCCAAATCTGCCACTGCCAAAATTCCTCAATCGCGATTGCAGACAGACCCTCCCGATTGCGGAACATTGCCCTCCAAACCTTTGCATTCGCGTAAGGCCAATCGCGTTCACGATGGCCAACGTTTCTCCATCCAATAAGCCCCTCCTTCGCGTTGTGCTCTCCTTGTAGCGTTCGCGATAGGCAATCTACCAAGCCCCTACTCTTTGTGTTCGCGAATCCTTTGTCGTGTTTAGGTAGAACAATATCCCCTGGCCCCCAGTTCCTTCTCCGCATTCATGAATCCCCTGTCGCAATCGCAACGCACAAAATCCTGCAACCCACAAATCCCCTGTCGCGAACGCGTGCTTCCCATCGCATTCGCGAAGAACAACACCAGCACCAGGAACTAGCAACAACAAAATACACTAACATAGTTTGAAACCACCCCGAAACACACCCGAGGCCTTCAGTACCCCATCCAATCATAGAAGCTAGTCCCAATAACTTATCCAAGGGCTAGAAACATCAGGAATAATATCAAAACCAAGAATCAACGATCAAAATCCTTCTCTTAATTTTCAAACTTTTAAACTCTGTTGAACGCATTTGAATCACATAGACATTTTGGATCATGACCAAACTTCACACATAAGTTTCAATGAACTAAATAAACCTATCCAAGGCCCCGAAACACCACCCGGAATCTGATAACACCAAAGTCACTCCAAGCCAAACTTAGCAAATTCAAAAACCTTCAAAATGCAAACTTTTGACAATAAGTGCTGAATCGCTCCCAGACCATCTGATACTCAACCCGAACAAACGCCCAGGTCTGAAGTCACCTTATGAACCTATAGGAACTTTCAAATCTTGATTCCGAGGATGTTTACTCAAAAGTTAAACCTTGGTCAGCTCTTGAAACTTAAAGCTTCCAAAATGAGAATTATTCTTCCAAATCAACTCTAAACATCTCGAAAATCAAAACCAACTGCACGTGCAATTCATAATAAATATAGTGAAGCTACTCAAGGCCTCAATCGAACGATATGCTAGAGCTCAAAACGACCGTTCGGGTCGTTACATTCTACCCAACATAAGCATACATTCCTCCTCGAACGTGCCAAGAGTCGTCCCCAAGTTGTCGAATAAATGTATAACTCCTCATGCACATACCCGTGCCACCTCGATACATATGAGCACATTAGCTCAACCCCGACTGAAGATCCTTCTTGGTACCTTAGTCCACAAGCCTTAAAACCAAATTCCAACATCTGAAATTTCCTATAAGGTCTGATTCTTGCATACATAGACTATATCAACCTTAACAAGATGCATTAAAGTACAATTATAACCCAAGTTGTAACCATACGATGTACTGCATAACTCATATGCCCATAGTAAATATCTTCCAACCACAATAGCTGCAAATTTTCGAACCCCTGTACTGGTAATATACCTCATGACACATAAAAATCCTTTTCCAAACCTCGCAATACTGCAATGATGAAAAACGTCTCTAGAAACACATAACCACCTGTCAAACAACCAAATCATGAACCTCTTCCGCTTGATAAGAACCATTGCCACATTCTGAACTGATTAACAACATTCTCCCCCCAAGCATACGTTATATAAATCTGATAGCACTGATTCCAGGTCCAACAACCTTGTCTCGCCCAGTACAAGTTGCTCGTTTGACAAGCCACATCGAACACCATCTAAAATCTCATACAATGCCATCCGTGTGCCAAATAAGCCACAACTCGAGTATGACCAATAAGGAAAGGAACCCCAAGTACATAACTATATGGCTCACGTATCGAATAAAACAACCAAAAAAATATTATGAACCTCTCCCACAAAGGAGAAAAACACACAATATAAGTATAAGGAATCATACCCAACATCTCACCATTGCGGCCTACAACTCGATCCATACATGATACCATTGCAGCGTGCAATCCAATCTGAACATCGTACCCATGCGTGCCACCCGATCCACACACAATAATTTGCATGGGAATACCCACCAATCCAAAAATGTTCATGCTCACTGGTAAGGCTGGCAACTGGTCTGGTTCAGACCGGACCGGACAGGTTCGTGACCGGAAACCGGCCCGGACCGATAGGAATCGGACCAATTAAAGGGGTGGGCTAGTGGTCCGGTTGCGAGACGGTTTTAGGCTTTTGGACCGGATTGACCGGATAAATTTTGGGCCGGAACCGGCCGGACCGGACCGGACCGGTTCGGCAGTGGGCTGAAGCTTCTTTAAATTCTAGCCGTTGGCCAACGGCTCTATTGAGGAAATAGCTGTTGGGCAACGGCCAAAAACGGCTATTTTAACCCCATAACCCCCCCATAACCCCCCTAACTATTTTTTCTTATAAATACCCCCATTATTTCATCATATTATTCACAAAAATCGTCAAACTCTCTCTAATTCTCTCAAAATCATCTACAATATTGCTATTTTGTTACTTTGGCTACTTGTCTAAATCTAAATTCCACAATTTTGGTTATTATTTATCAAGTTTTACTTGGAGTTGCTAACTTGTTAACAATTGAAGGTTCAAGTTTCAACTTCATCTCAATTATACGGCTATATTGGTTGGTCGTTCCTATCTCTACTCTTTAATTATATTTTTGTGATATATTTATTTTATTCGTTGGTTATTTTATTTGCTATGAATTATAATTATGTCTCGATGAGGTTCAATTGGAACTAGTAGTGGGGGGCGGGCACGTGGTCGTTCGGGAAATATGGGTAAATGAATTATTGGTAGTTCTAATCAACACATAGAGGAAAATCAATATTATCATGATTTTAGCTCCTTTAATACTCTTGATTCACAAAATGTAGAAGCAGAATTTAATTATGAAACTGGGGTTAATTTAGAAGAACAATGTGAATTTGATGCTAGTCCACCTGAAGTTCAGTCCGACTTGCCTCCTCCCGTACCTCCCACTAGAGCCCC
>MCJB01010953.1:0-48375 GCA_002018475.1 Nicotiana obtusifolia | reverse complement strand
GCATGGGGGGGTAGCACATGACGCATCCTCGGGTATCCAAACTAAATATAACCCTACAACAGGAGGAATTCTTAGTTACGATAAACAAAGGGATAGAGAAAATATTGCTAAGCTAGTTGCGGTAGAGGGTTTATCTTATAGTTTTCCTTCCTCTACTGGTTTTGTTCGATATATCCAAGCTACATATAATCCTTCCTTTAAAGGTTTTCCAAGAACAACTGTAAAAAATGATATTATTAAATTTAAAAATGAATATAGAGATTATTTAAGATATTTATTTGATAACTTTGACACTAGAGTATGTCTTACAACTGATATGGGTCGTTCAACTAATAACTGCGATTATATTACTGTTACTGTTCATTGGATAGATCCTGATTGGGTCTTCCAAAGACGTATAATTGCATATAAAGTAGTTGATGAACCACACACGGGAAATTATATTTCCAAAACTGTTTCATCTATTTGTCGTGCTTATTGTTTGACTAATAACGTTTTTAGTATTACAGTAGATAATGCTACGAACAACACAGAAGCACTTAGGAATTTAAGACCTATTTTAAACCCCCCTTTTGAGGAATTTTTTCATGTTAGATGTGCATGTCATATCTACAACTTAGTAGTCAAGGATGGTCTTGACTTATTTAACAACATTATTGAAAAAGTTAAAGTAGCTATTGCCTTTATTTTTAGAAATAAAAATCAACAAAGAAAAAGAGAATGGGAAAGAAAATGTATAGAATTAGGAATGCCGATTAGGAGAGTTCCAAAAGAAGTTTCTACTAGGTGGAACACTCTATATGAAGCATTAACGGTTGCTTACGAATATAGAGAACCAATAACTCAAATGTATAATAAATATTTTATGGATATTTACCACCTTTAGGAGGAAGATTGGAACCTTGTTGAACATCTCCTCCAGTTTTTAGAAAAATTTTATCATGCGACTTTAGAATTTTCTGGACAGTATTATCCAACTACTCCTACTATGTTATACTATATAGCCGGCATATCCGAATTATTAAAATTATATAGGCAATACGCTTCATATAAAATGGCTGTAGATGCCATGATTGAAAAGTTTAAAAAATATTTTTTCCCAATTCCTCAACTTTTTTACATTGCTTCTGTGTTGCATCCTGCATTTAAATTAAAGTTAACTGAACGACTTGTTCAGGAAATATACACAAATTTAGATATAACACCTGTTGAAATTTCAACTAACAAGTACCCGAGTGTAGATGTTGCTCGAGGTAAAGTTTCTACTGATTTTCCGGCTATTTTTGCAAAGTACAGAGCTTGGGCAGAGAGTGCTACACCAACTGCACCGATACTTTCAACCGGTGAGAATACTTCTCAAGTAAGCAAACGACATGCTGGGATGAGCAGCTTCGGAGGACTTGATCAGAGACTGCTTTCAGAACAAGATGACTACGGGGAGGAATACAGCGAGTTCCAAGTCTACTTGATCCAGTATCTGAAGAAACTGACAAGTTTTGGAACTCACGATCTATTGGATTACTGGAAGAGTCAAGAAGCACAATTTCCAATACTCTCAAAAATGGCCCGTGATATCTTGAAAATTCAAGCGTCATCTGTTGCATCGGAGAGCGGTTTCAGCTAGGGAAGATTTCAGATTGGAGATCATCGACATTCACTGAGAGAAGAACATTGGAGATAGGAGTCCTATTCAGAGATTGGATCAGAGCAGAGCGAAGAAACTTTGGAATACCGGAGCTTTCACAGAAAAAGGATAGAGCATACATGGATCAAATATAGAGCGACGGAACAAGCGAAGAAGGGAATCAAACCAACGATACGGAAGATGAAGAAAATCAAGAAGAAGACGACGACGAACCGGAACAACAACAACCTGTTCCAAAGGAAAAGCCTACAGCTATATTAAAAAAGCTAGCGAGCATGTTTAAAAGAATGTAATTTTATACATCAAATTACATATTAATAAAATTGCTCCAAGTTCACATCACAACTCTTGTGTTCTTATATTTTATAATTTTACTAACTTTGAATATATTTCAAGGTTTGAAATTTGAATCTAATTATAAATTTTAAAACTAATTCAAACTTTGTAAAGATGTCGTCTTTTAGTCTTAATTTTTGTTTTGAGTCTTAATGTTATTTTGAATCATCTTTCGTTTTTTAAGAACTTGGCTCAAAGTTTAACATCGATTTCAAATAAACATTAAAACATTTTTTCAAAACAATTGGTTTTTCAAATAAACAATTTGCTTAATCAAATTCACGCTGGCAAAATTCCAGAAAGGTCTGGACATCGATGTCTTGATATTGAACATCGATGTCTAGCTTAAACCTTGGCCAGACATCGATGTCTTAATGATGAACATCGATGTCCAGACCTTTCTGGAATTTTTCCAAAGCAATAAAATTAAAAAAAAAAAAAAGAATATTAACCGGGTGACCGGCCGGACCAGACCGGATAAAACCGGTAGACCGGCCACCGGTACCGGTCACGATCCGGTCGGAGAGATTTTAGCAGGGAGGGCAGGACCGGAAATGACCGGTTAGGTCCGGTTCTGGCCCAGTAAATGTACCGGACCAGAAAAATAATTCCAGTCCGTGACCGGACCGAACCCTTTGCCACCCCTACTCACTGGACACACGTATATCAACCATGAGCACTCTAAGTGCGTAAATATAACCCTGGGGAGACGGATAGCATAATGCACTTATGTAAAAGGCCGAGCATGACTCAGGTGCATTAAACAAACCAGCATCTTGAGAGCCATGTCGCTCATATAACACCACAGAGCCTATACAGGACCACAACACACATGTGAAAAAATCAAACCACCTCATAACCCACATAGCATGAAAGAGTAATACATGAAATAGATGATGACATGAATAACATTCACCACGTCCAAAACCTCATCCATAGACAAATGTTGTGCTGAATAAATATATTCAATATGGTGTAGAATATACATTAGACCTACCAATGGACCTCTAAACCATATCCATGACATATACAATCAAATATCAAATCCTGAACAAACTTCCATAGTCCGCAACCAAAGGAATGGTCTGTCTCTGAGAAATAAACTCTCCAATCTGCAACGGCACTAGAATCTCTATACCCGGTCTCAATCCCTCCCACTTAAATAACTGACATGTCACACCTACACAATCATCCCATGGAGATACTCCCATAACTTTTCGCACTAAGTAACAGAAATTGAAACATCAATGTCTACCAACCATGCTATTTCGGTTGTGCTAGTCAAGCATCCGCAAATCAATACACAATGCCTCTTCCACAAAACACAACATTCTCAGGCGACACTAAAATAGTGCCAAGATATTCTGAACATCTAAAATCTCCATCGCTACCTCGAACTCATGATATTCATGTCGAAACTAAACCACAACCTTGAATCTTCAATCCTATCACTGCATCTATCATATTGTTATGCGAGAGTACAAAAATTTCATCATAAATTCTGAATCATAATTAGAATAATCACTCCATCAGTTAGAAACTTTCCACTTAACTCATCTCAGGAGAAAAACTGCAACATGTAACTGATTTCCCATAACCATAGAAGAAACAAACCTCAAATCATGGTCGAAACCATCATAAACTCTTCGGGGCCCATTTGCACATAAGCAAGCCATCAGACTGAATCCCTCTAAATCAACTAAGTCACGCAAACTGCCAAGCCCACAAGTATAGCCATGAAAAACTTGTGTGGCCTTATCATACCGAAGTAACTGATCACTTTCCTTACCATGATGATGGAAGCCACTACTAAACTGACCCTACTTCTTCATATTTCCTCTTGACTTGCTTTCAAAAATAACACTTCTCTTCCAAGCACACAATGGATTTTCAATCAACACTCATCCCGAGTGATCCCAAATCACAATACCACGTTGTCTCAATACCCATAAGCCATTTTATACCATTTCATACACTCAATAGTACCTCAACTGCACGCCCATTTTGAAAAGACCTTCTGCAAATCCAAAATTGTTTATTCTATCTCTCTAACTCCGCACTACAGACCCGCGATAACATAGAAATACTCTAAGTCTCTTTCACACTCCGCTGCAAAACTCAACCGTTAGCCATACAACGAACCCGAAAATCCGTAGGCACCACACTTAAATCTGAAACCCACAAGAATGATTGTTAAGAGTCGCCCACTCTAAGGTAGTCCCGAGTACATAACCAAACAAGCCAAATGACTAGTGCTCTGTTAGCGCATGAATAATCCGAAGAAAGCAACCTAGTGAATCCTTTCCTTGCACATCACATCCTCAAAGGAATATCAAATCTGAGTCGTCCTATAACCTCCATAATTCGATAAGGCAAAATGTAATATATATCAAGCAAATTCCTTGCTCGAGTCACCCTTGATGTCCACTTCCTCAAGCCATAACTATTCCATCAACGCATTGAAATCCAGTAACTATACAAATACATGACCATGTGACCCAATCATCGACAGTACACCACCCCATTTGGATTCAAGACACAATCACCTAACCCAAGAATACACAATGACTTCTCCTTCTCGGTTACCATGATACAACACTGTTACTCAGCTGAATTTCTTAGAAGTTCATGCTGCACTAATCATAACACAACCCGAATTATCATCCCCAAATGCACACTCAACTTTATAATAGTTGCACCATCTTCCTCAAGCGACTCAGGCCCACATCATAGTACATGCCTCTGTTGGATAGAAGGCAAAACTCTTTGTACGAACCTCTTAAGAGATCATGCAACCCCTAACCTTCTCACAGGAGATAGACCACATGTGTAACCCCATATTGACATGCTCCAATGGCATTTCCATTGTTATAACCACTATGAAATAAGTTAATCCTCCTGGGTTCACACTCGTCCACCAGCTGTAAGAGTCCGTTCATTCCATTAACATCGGTTGAAGGTCCAATAATACGTTTAAAACTTGAAGCTGTATTGCATCCCAAAACGAAAATCGAGAATTCACATTCCTCTACATTCCATGCAAACTCTTTTCATCATATTCGATTACCAAGTATAGAAGCCACCATCTCAAATGAAATACAGAGACTCAGTCATTTGTCCACCATGACCCAAATAACACTAAGCTTTCTCAAAACATGTGGCCACCCTACCACAAAATACATATGATACGCCCCCACTCCCATTCAGGTTTCGCCATCTTCCGAAGAAAACTACTCGATCTCTGCTGCTAATACTTGACCTGCTAATAATTTAACCACCGCGAGACATATCCAACACTGTCCTTTTCATCTCCCCACTAATAATACTGCCTTAAATTGTGATCCATCTCTGTAGCACGTGGACGAATAGAACAATGCTAACTCTAAGCCTCCTCAAGGACCGTCTCCCTCTAGCCATCACACTGGAAACACCAATTCGACCTTGAAGTCGCAACATACTGCTATCTCTAATAACACTCCTTAAGCACCACTTTGCAACAATGTGCCTCCAAAAACAAACAAATGAAGACCATCATACCGACGAACTATAATACGCTCAAACAAGTATGAAAACACAACACATATAGGAATTCCACTAAGTTCACAAATACCTAATCTCACAACTTTGTCGGTCAAAGCCTAAACATCCGTAGCCCAAGGCCTCTTCTGTGCTGGAAATACTAAACTTCCAATGACAAACTGAGTAATACTCCTCCTGACGTATACGCTGTCACAACACATAAGTAAATACCCTACCATTTACACCAACACGGTGTGATAACAACACGAGAAACATCACAATACACAGTGTATAGCCCTGAATCGGTGGGAATCATCAACTTTGGACTAAAATGAATGAACACCCTTCCATAAGGTGATGATAGCATTCCGCCCTCGTAACAGATGGAAAATATCTTGCATCACATCTATAGCATCACCACAACTCGTCGGTGCCACCCTGATATCGAATTTTTGACATGGCGTACAAATAAGTAGGAAGGGACTGAAAACATAAACTTCAACCGAAACCATGTCGCACGACAAGGAATCAAGAAAAGGGGAGTTCTCCTAACAGTCATGTAGCCTCTTGAAGATAAGTATAGACGTCTCTTCACAAGTGCATGAGCATCTACTAGAATATGCAATACTACTAAAAAAACTATCTGAAATAGAAAAAAGACAGAATATAGTAAATGATTAGGACGGGAACTCCATGTGTTGTGGATCATAACATAGAATGCAGCTCATCCCAAAGTCTCCTGAGCAGTTACGCCTACGCACCTCAATAACCACCAAATGTACCTATCTTAGTACACGCACAATTAGTGCAGAAGTGTAGTATGAGTACGTAAATCAATGCGTACACAGTAAGTATCCAGCCTAACCTCGAAGAAATAGTGACAAGGGGTCAACATCGACACTTACTAGTGTGTCCAATAATCAAAGTACAATAAATGTAGACAAGTATGAAGCATAACAAGTAAAAGCAACAAAGATAGATATATGTGTATAACACGATCCTCAATAGAAGAGTAAATACAAAATCCTCAATTACTGAATACTACCTCGAATGGATTATATATATAAATAAAATGTCAAATCTCAAGTCAGGAAGACTCATAGGTACATGACTCCCTATCGAATATAACGTATGATTCTGTCGAGGCGAACGACCCAATCCCATAAAAGGAGGTACAATTTTCGTGGCTAATCAAGTAGCGCATCAAATATTTAGAATAGCAAAGTTGATACTCTATGCAAGTCTAGTCTCAGGATAAAATATAAATTAAAGCATTTAAACAAACAAGAATAACGCAAGTGGTACAATTAAAGCATGATGTGAGTCTACGTCTACTCGAACATAATCAAGAATCTTGCATGCGCATAGACACTCATCACCTCATACGTGCGTAGCTCCCATAGCACATAGCACGTAAAACCTATAACAACTACGGGGGTAAATTCCCTCTTATAAGGTTTGAAAAGAGACATACCTCGCTTCAAAATCCGATAACTAGCTCTAACGCCTCTCTAACACCTCAAACCAATGCCAAACGATTCAAGTGAGAGAAATGAGATAAAAATGAGTTACATCCCGATTTTGCATCTTATACACTGCCCAGTCATTCCTCTTTGTGATCACAGAAGTACCTTCGCGATCGTGAAGGCCAAATCTGCCACCACCAAAATTCCTCAATTGCGATCGCTGACAGACTCTCATGATCGCGGAACCTTGCCATTCAAACCTTCGCGTTCGTGTAAGTCCAATAGCTTTTGCGATGGACAAATTCTCCCTAGCCATGAGCCCTTCCTTTACATTCGCACTCTCCTTGCGAGTTCGCGATGGGCAATCAGCCCAGCTTCTATTCTTCGCGTTCGCGACTCCTCTGTCGCATTTGCGTATAACAATCCCCTGGCCCCTAGTTCGTTCTATGTGTTTGCAACTCCCCTGTCGCAATTGTGCAGTACAAAATCATCCATCCCACAAATCCTTCATCTAGAACGCGTGCTTCCCAACAAGTTCGCGAAGAACAACACTAGCACCAGTAACCAGCAACAACAAAATAAACCAACATGGTCCGAAACCATCTCAATACACAGCCGAGGCCCCCGGTACCCCGTTCAATCATACAAGCCAGTCCCAGTACCTTATTCAAACTTATCCAAGGGCTGAAAACACCATGAATAATATCAAAATCAAGAACCGACGATCGAAATCCTTCTCTTAACTGTCAAACTTCATCGAATGCATCTGAATCGCACTTAGACATTCCGAACAGAGACCAAACTTCACACACAAGTTCGAATCAACTAAATAAATCTATCCAAGGTCCCAGAACACCACCCGAAGTCCGATAACACCAAAATCTAAATGCAAACTTTCGATGATAAGTGCCAAATCGCTCCCGAACCATCCAATACTCAACCCGAACATACGTCCACCAAATCTAAAATCACGATATGAACCTATAGGAACCTTCAAATCTTGATTTCAAAGTCGTTTAATCAAAAGTCAATCCTTAGTCAACTCTTCCAACTTAAAGCTTTCAAATTGTGAATTATTTTTTCAAATTGACTTCGAATTTCTCGAAAATAGAATATATATCTATCTATATATATATATATATATGATCAATAACAAATAAAAAGTCAAATATCAAGTCAGAAAAACTCATAGGTACGGTGACTACCTATCGAATAGTATGCATGGCGAATGGCCCGATACCATAAGAGTTATGGTACAATATCACGTCGTGGTCATACTTCCCGATCCCATAATACAGTGTACATTGTTGAGGTCGTATTACTCGATCCATAGATGCACCTCATAATACCGTCGAGGTAAATGACCCGATCCCATAATAGTACTATCGAGGCATTCAGCCCGATCCCATAAGAATAGTGAAACTTTGACAGGTCACTGGCCCAACTCACCAATATATGTGTGAGTTATGAAATTCAAGAAACTTTCGGACAAATACATACAATACGGGAGAAATCCATAAAAGGAGATATAATTTCCGCGGCTAATCAAGTAGCGCGTCAAATATTTAAAATAGAAAAGTTGATACTGTATGGAAGTCTAGTCTCAGGATAAAATGTAAATTAAAGTATTTAAACAGGCAAGAATAACTCAGGTGGTACAATTAAAGCATAATGTGCGTCTACGTCTACCCGGACATAATCAAGAATATAGCATGCACACAAACACTCATCACCTCATATGTATGCAGCTCCCATAACATGTAGCACATAACCAATATAGCACCTAAGGAGGTAAATTTCATCTTACAAGGTTAGACAAGAGACTAACCTTGCTCCGAAATATGATAACCGGCTCCAAAACCTTTCTAACACCTCAAATCAATGCCAAACGATGCGAAATTAGACAAAGAACGTGCAAACCAGTAAAAATATAATCAAAGACTTGTAATTTAACAATTAGAAACAATTCCCAACTCCACACAAAAAGTCATCAAAGTCAACCCCCGAGCCCAAGCGACTAGATTCCAAACAAGTCTTGAAGATAAATATTACACATTGTATCACAACTCAAATGTATGATTTATTCCCAGTTCCATGTCCAATTTAGTGGTCAAAGCTCAAAAATATCATTTCTAGGTTTTCTTTCAAAATTTCACAATTTTCACTAATTATCATGTTTAAATCCATACATAATCCATGTATTTACCTCACAACGAGTAGGAATCACTTACCTAGTGATAGATGATGAAACTTCCCCTTCAAAATCGCCCCAAAATTGGCTCCAATGAGAGAAATGAGATAAAAATTAGCTAAGTCCCGATTTTGTATCGTATACACTGCCCAGTCATTCCTTTTTGCTATCACAGAAGTACCTTTGAGATCGTGGAAGTACCTCCACGATCGCAAAGGCCAAATTTGCTTCTGCCAATATTCCTCAATTGCGATCGCGGATAGACCCTCGCGATCGTGGAACATTGCCCTCCAAACCTTCGCATTCGCATAAGGCCAATATCGTTTGCACTCTCCTTGCTGAGTTCGCAATGGGAAATCTGCCCAGCTCCGACTCTTTGCATTCGCTACTCCTCTGTCACATTCGCATAGAACAATCCCCTAGGCCCCAGTTTATTCTTTGCGTTCGCAACTCCCCTATCGCAATTGCGAAGCACAAAAATCTACATTCCACAAATCCTTTATCGGGAACGCGTGCTTCCTACCATGTTCACGAAGAACAACACTAGCACCAGTAACCAACAACAACAAATAAACAAACATGGTCCAAAACCATCTCGAAACACACCCGATGCCCTTGATACCCCGTCCAATCATACTAGCTAGTCCCAATACCTTGTCCAAACTATCCAAGGACTCAAAACACCATGAATAACATCAAAACCATTATCGACGATCGAAATCCTTCTCTTAACTTTCAAAACTTTGTTGATCGCATCCAAATCACACTTAGACGTTTTGGATCTCGACCAAACTTTACACACATGTTTCAATCAACTAAATAAACCTATATAAGGTCCTGGAACACCACCCAGAGTCTGATAACACCAAAGTCCACTCCAAGTTAAACTTAGCAAATTTAAAAACCTTCAAAATGTAAACTTTTGATGATAAGCGCCAAATCGCTCCCGGACCATCCAATACTCAACCTGAACATGCGTTCAAGTCCAAAATCATCATATAAACCTATAGTAACCTTCAAATCTTGATTTCAAAGTCGTTTACTCAAATGTCAAACCTTGGTCAACTCTTCCAACTTAGAGATTTCGAATTAAAAATTATTCTTCCAAATAAACTCCAAAATTCTCAAAAATCAAAAGCAAATGCACATGCAAGTCATAATATATGTAATGAAGCTACTTAAGGCCTCAAATTGTCGAACGACATGATTCAGCTCAAAATGACCAGTCAGGTCGTTACACTCATATCTTTACATACATAGCAAGCCCTCAACTGACACGGCTGCTAAACCTGAAGTTGTCCCTGTTGATCCAAGTCACCAGCATGGTAACTTATATTAGAGGTGCACTAACAGGAGCTGGAGGTACACTGTACGCTAGCTGCTCGGAACGAGGTCCATAATTGGCTACCTGAAGTACCGTGTGTGACTTGTAGGGCTAACTATACTGGCCTGATAGGATAACCTCTAGCAAAGGAACCCCTGCATCTAGACGAGGCACAACTGAATCCTCCAAACTGACGGGACCTCTTGTCAAAGGTCATCTCCCTCGCCTGGCCTCTAATGCGCTCAATCGTCCTGATGATCTCCATGATCTAAGTAAAAGAAATCTCAGTCTTGGCCTATCTGGCCATCTGAAATCTGATGCCATATGTAAGAGGGGAAAAGATGAACCTCGGTACCTTCTCTCTCTCAGTAGGGATCAGGACAGCTGCATGGCAAGACTAATCCACAAATCTAGTCTCATATTGAGTAAAGGTCATGTTACCCTGCTAAAGGTGCTCGAACTGGTTGCACAACTCGTCTTTCTAAGTGAAGGGAATAAACTTCTCCAAAAATAATTGCAAAAATTAAGCCCATGTGAGAGGAGGTTATCTCACTGGCTTGCCCAGCTGATAAACCCGCCACCACCTCTTGGCAAAACCATGCATCTGAAAGACGGTAAATCAACTCCATTAGACTCCACTAGGCCCAAGTTGCGCAAAATCTCATGGAAATGGTCCAATAAGTTCTGGGCATCCTCTGAAGGTGCACCACGAAAGTGAGAGGAAAATAACTTGGTGAACCTGTCGAACCACATCAGTTTGTCAGCTGACATTGTGTGTTTGTCTCCAGGCTATGTAGCAATAATAAGTCGGACCACCCTAACTGGTAGAACTCTTGAGGTCTAGTAACCATGATCCATCTACTTTAGAGTACGAGTAGCAGGATTCTGAGCTCCTCCCCCGGCCTGAAAAACGGCTGGTGCCACGGGAAACACAACAGCTTGTGCCATACTCTCCCGGAAGCCAACCATACGGACTAAGGCATCTTGAAGCATTGGGTAGCAATGAACCCCTTTGGAACCAGAGTCGGTCCTACTGGCTCAACCTTATTCAGAACCTCATCATCTTGAGCTATTTGGGGCTTGACTACAGGTGCTACTGCGCGTGCTCTACGCAAAGCACTACCTCCACCTCTGCCTTTGCCCTTGCCCCGGCCCCTACCCTTGGTAGTGGTAGCAACCCAGGGCTCTAGTTCCTGCTCAACTGTAGACGAAGCACGTGTCCTTACCATCTGTGAGAGAATAAAAGAATAAAGATTCAAACATTATGATAGAAACGTCATATGATAGAGAGAGAATGAAAGTGAAGTTTTCTAAAGCCTTATATCCTCTAGAAGATAAGTACAGACGTCTCCGTACCAATCCTCAAGACTCTACCAAGCTTGCTCATGACTTGCGAGACCTATGCAATCTAGGGCTCTGATACCAACTTGTCACGACCCAAGATTCCAACCTGCGGGGTCGTGATGATTCCTAACACCACATTCTACGCAATCCAATTCATAACAAAAATATGAAAGAAATGAAACTGCTAATCAACAACAAATTTTAACGTAGTGAAATATAACTCAGAAGTATACATGATCAACCCTAACCAACTATCCCAAGACGTGGAGTCATAGGTACATGAGCTATTAGAGTTTACTAAATACATTGTCTTGAATGAAATACAATATTTTCTGGAAAGCAAAACAGTACAATAGAAATGGAAGATGAATCTAAGACCTGCAAACGGTATACAACTCTACCTTGAGTTGTCTATATGGTATCCTCTAAGCACCTCTCAGGACTCTGTTAGTACCAATATTTGAATTTTCACAAGAAGTGCAAAAGTGTAGTATGAGTAGAATCGACCTAATGTACTCTGTAGGTGTCAAGCCTAACCCCGATGAGGCAATGATGAGGCTAAGACAAGTCACCTACAAATAAACCTTAGTAGTTATATATCAAGAAATAACGAGATGACAGGTAAAGTACCAAGAATAATTACGGGTTATCAACATGTGACAGAGAAAATTAGTACATAAGTAAAGGAACATAAAATGGGAAAGTAAAGGAAGATTTCACTGACTAAACCGCAACTCATGCTTTTACAACAACTCTAAACAACCTTTCAAAAGTAAAATTATGAAACTACAAAGCCAAGTTCGCAATCCGAATAACAAAGTAAGGAACATCGAAACCAAAAAATGGCACGACATCACCCTTCATACTTTTACTCTCATCTCACGTCATAACATAATAGAAAGTGTAGAAACACCCTTCGTGCTTATCCTTACTTTCCCTCACACACGGAAATATCCTTCATGCAATGATATTGATATATGAATAAAGCACGGAAATACCCTTCGTGCACAATTACTCCACCTCACAAGCACGGTAATACCCTTCTTGCATTTCACTCTTCCTCACCAAGCATCACATATAACAAAGTACCAAGCAAGGTGGGAAGCGTAATCATCATTAATAGTAGTATTTGAACATAACTCCCCATATGAGAATGTACCTACAATCTTGTACCAACAATCAAATAAAAAATCCAACGATCCCAACGCCCGATGTCCCAATAAGCTTGACATATGAAATAAAATAAATACAAGAAATCAAAGAGTTTTATAATTTATCTAAATCATGAAAGACATAATACATAAAGCAACATGACACAAATAAGGCTAATTCTACCCACATGCTTATCCCATGGCCAATGCATATACACTCATCACCTTGTATATACGATGCCCCAACACTTAGATCATGTAGCAAATAGACTAAATTACACCCTAATTCTCTCAACCAAGGCTAACCAAGAAACTTACTTCTTTTCGAGGCAAGATTAATAATTAACACGGCTTTCCCTTTAGAATAAGCCTCCAAACTACCCAAATCTAGTCAAATAATATTGAAAGTCAAAACAAGCTTTAGAAACTACTATCGTACAAAAAAGGTTCGATGTCTAACATATTTGGAATAGTCAACCAAAAGCCGACTCGAGCCTACATGATCGAAATCTAAAATTAAGACCAAATTCCGATTATCCATTTACCCCCGAGTCCAAATATGTATTTTGTTTTGAAATCTGATTTAAATTTAAGGTCTAAATCTCAATTTTAAAAAATCTTTAGTTTCTACCCAAAACCACAATTTTAACTCTATGAAATCTTAGATTTGATAGCGTAAGCTCATGAAAAAGCAATGGAAATTGAATGAAATCAAGTTAAAGATACTGACTTATGAAGTTGAGAAGAAATTTCTCTCCAATAATTGCCTCTATGGAGTCTAGGTTTCAAACATGGTGTAAACTGAAGTTCCAAAATCCCCAATTTGTTACTCAGCTGTAGATATCACAATTGCGAACTCTTGTTTGCAATTGCGATGTTCACAAAAACGAACCACTGATTGCAAATGTGATCGGTGTCTGAGCCTCCTACATGTCACTAATGTGACTAACCATTTGCCTTTGGGAAGGCCCAGCCCGTTGCAAAAGCAAACCAAGCTTCGCATTTGCGAAGCTATTCCTAAGTCCCCCAGCATCGGAATTGCAACCTAGCCCTCAAAATTGTGATACCTGTCCACTTGCAATAGCGGACAAAACTTCACGAAAGCAAATTGCTCAAACCCTTCTTATCTTCGCAATTCGAGCTGGCACTCACAAATGCGAGGTTCACATTTGCGAACAGATCATCGTGAATGCGAGATCCGCAGCCAGCACACCAGCAACCCTTCAGCTATGCAAAAATAATCTACAACCTATTTGAAACTCACTTGATCCCTTTGGTCTCCAATTTGAACATTTACACAAGTATATTAACATAAGAAAACTCGCTTCGAAGCTCAAATCATCACAATAACATTTAAAATAAAGAATCGTTTACCAAAACTCAAGATTTTCAAAGTTTAAAACTCAAAATTTTAACTTTCCACATAAAGCACCGAAACAGCCTCGGGTCACCTGGGACCCCAACCAAAATGTGTACAAGTCTAAAATTATCATACGAACCTACTGGAATCGTCAAATACCGATTTGAGGTCGTTAACCAAAAATATTGATCGTGATCAACTATAACAACTTTTAGACATTTGAATTTGGCCCTTTGAATTATTGAAGAAAATTTTCTTCTTCACATGCCCTTTTTCTGCTATTTCTTCTGTTTACCTTTAAACCTAGCTTTCATAAAATACCAGTAGATTTCATAAGAGTAGCTTTAGACGAATTAAGGGGAGATAGAGAGAGAGTTCATCTTATCCTTGAGATGGTTTTCCTCTTAACTCCTCATGTGACTTATCAGTTCATGGGATGTCAAGTTCTTCTTCTTATGATTCAATTGGTTCTTGTAGTCACTCTTGAAAAGTTCTGAAGGAACTCCCACATCTTCATGCCCTCGTTGAGAACACCAACATTCAAGTTCATACTCGTGAATTTGCTTCATGATTGGCTTATCATCTCCCAACATAATGCTTCTTTTTCTCTGTTTCATCAACATCATATTTCTTTTTTAAACTGTCTGATATGACCTACGCATATTTATAAATAATAAATAAATCAAACAAAGGATTGTTCATATGATTTAGCATATTCCCTCTAACATTTTATTATCATGTTGGAATTTCTTTCTGACAACATCATCAACAGCCATCGATTGTATTGAAACTACCAGTAGTATCAAAAATATTAGCTGGAGGTTTATAAAACAACACAAGAAAATTTTATAGACTAAAGTTTATAATTATTTCGTCTAAAGGCTCAAGTTTTGGTAAACCAAGAAAAGTTATGTTCAGAGGGATAGCCATTGATCATTATTATATAAAGATCACTTTCAAACTATTAAAAAAGTATGACAGTATTGATAACACACAAAAAGGTGTACAAAATAACTTATTGAATACAATATTGTATTGTGGCAAGTGTTTACCCTAAATTTCGGATAACAATTGAATTTATATGCGGTTTTAAGGATACGTGAATTAGTTTGATATGAATAACGAATAAAATAACGTAAATTAAAGTCAGTAAATAAATGGAAAAAAATACAAACCACAAGCCTTAGATGATCCTGGCCTTCACTGATTCTTCCAACATGAACAATAAATATGACTGGAAAACAGGCGAATAAAATAATATAAATAAAATGATAGAAACAAAATTCTTTTCTTTGTATTGAAGATTATTTTTGTGATGCCTTTGAACAATTATCTTGCCCCTTTATATAGCATGGAGATAATCTTTTGTACAAGGCAAGAATCTATCTACAAGGTAAAATATCTCTTGATTTGCTGATTTAACGACTATATTGATTGATGCCGTGATTCCCGCCGAGATGCTTACTTATCACAGAATTTTTGGTCCATTCGTCATTCAAATTTGATAACTTACCCTACGACATTTCTCGGAATCGAGCTCGATCGACTCATCTCGGGTACCATGGCTTCATGTTCCGATTCAATATTGTTCGGTCTCGACATTCGATCTTTGATACCTCGATACTCTTTCTTTGGTGTTATTAGGTCTCACACTTCGATATTTGATACCACGACCCCGGTTTACTGAGCAGTAGTTACGATTGATACCAACCGTATAAACTCGAGCCCGATTTGTCCCTATGTAGGCGGTCCCGATTTCGATCCCATACAGATAGTCCCCTCGATTTTCGGAGAGTAATGACGAAAAATAATATGAGCTGCAACTTTTTGTTTAGGTTGAATGGCGACATACTTATGATGCGTGTGGCACAGAAGCCGGAGCGTCCCATCAAAGGAAATGAATCATTATACTGATAAAGAATGGTAGAGCTATGACGTACCTGGTACGTGTCGAAAACGTCTCATCAGAGACAAACTCGAGACAAACCTCTGCAATATTAGTACATGCTAATTAGTGCTTCTTCGCTTTGGAACACGAACCGCCGCTTTTGAGGGGCTATAAATACCCTTCTCCATCTTCACTTTCAGGCGTTTAAGTTATCTGATCAGTTGAATCGTCCCCTTCTTCAAATTCTCTAAGTTTTATTGCAAGTGATATCCCTTTTGTTCTTATCTTACACCTGCATCTTCTAACTTATTTATCTCTTAATCAACAATGGCGAAGACCTCTAAATCCGTTCCTCAGAGACAAACCCCTTCTTCCTCTCAACCTACTAAAGATCCTGTTGATGTTGAGGAAACCATGGCTGAACCTCCTTTGAAGGCGTTTGTACCGACTGGATATTCAATCGGTGCCGACTTTAAAGTAGATAAGACCTCTTCAATACCGGGCCGGTGTGAACCGGTCACTAGGTACATTTGTTCGATTACGGACATAGTCCTTGAAAATAGTCATTCTCCTTTGCTTTTTTGTAAGCAAGATCGACGAGAATCCTTTCACCATCGATCACCTTCTGCGGTCATACAGTCCCCGACTCTTCCGAGGGGGATAAATAAAGTTTGCTCGCCGAGAAAGCAAAGCCCCTTCTCTAGCATCGATGAAGATAGGGACCGGGGCTGGATGGTCCGATTCGTTCGAGTGAAGACATCGGACCTGATTCCGGCCAAAGACATGCCGTTCCCCGAATAATGGAACATGAACCATAAGTGTTATCCGATGTCTCAACTTGTTCAATGTTTTCCCTTCGTCACTTTACTAACCAGTTTCTCTTCCTTATGTAGCCGTATCTCGGGTGCCGGTCGCGATTCCTCATCTGAAGGAATGGGTCGAGAGAATAGTGTCCCAGAGACCCTATTCGGAACGTGCTTGGCGCGAGCTCTCGAAGGGCCGATGGGAGGCCCGACTCCATGGTGAGACAGGTTAATTTCGAACTCAGCGTCTCATGTTATTGATTACTAATTTGCTTTTCTCTTCATTGGTAGGTTTATCGAAGGACATTGAGTTGAGACCAGCGTCCACTGGTGATGACGTTCCCTGCAAGCCCTTTGTTTCAAAGCAGGAGAAAGAGAAAAAGAGGAAAGAAGCCCCCAGTTCTTCGGAGCCCGGGAAAAGGAGGTCGAAGAAAAGGATAGCTCGTAAGCCCAAGAGCAACATTGATGACCGAATACTATCCTCGGACTCACTTCGTCGGTTGAGGGACGAGTCCGAAGAGGATGAGGATTTTGACTTTTTGGGTAGCGAGCCGTCCCGAACTGAAGGACGAGGAGTCCCCTAGCTGAGAGCCGATGAGACAGATCTTTATCGAGTCGGGGGCTCCGAAATGAGGGCAAGAGCTGGGGCTTCTACCGATGCAAAGGGGGCATCGCAGGGAGTCTTGGGCCCCATAGAAATGATAGAATCTCCTTCCTTCTCGGAGTCAAACAATTAACGAGGCCCAAGCATCAAAAAGACGTTCCCCGGACGGGGGCCATGTATTGGAAGGCCCTTTCCGAGGTTTCTTTGATGGCGTGGATTTGGCATCTGCTAAAGGTACCTTTGGGCTCAGTAGCCCGGAGGTACCAAGGAAAAGTCCCTCCACCAGTAAGATCGGGGTTTCTTTCGGTCCGAAGTTGGTCGATAGATTTCTTGCTCCGAGTTTAGACCCTGATCGGAAGTGGATCATACCCTTTGCCATTCCTGAAGATGCTAAGGTTCTTTCTGCTCCTGTAAGGGTGGCCAGCTATCTTGGGTGTTTGGTGATCGAAGAAGATCAGGCCAAGATGAACGAAGTGGACGTATCCTGCTTGTTCAACGAAGCTCAACAAGCATTGAATGGGGTAATTTTCTGATAAGCCTTACCTGGTGCTTACTGTTTTGCACTTTAAAACATTAGCTAACTGCCATATTTCCTTCTGTGTTTGCAGGCTTTGGTGATTCATCATGAGGCTTTTCTTCGCCACCGGGAAGAATCGGGACGCTGCGAGCGGCTCGAAGGGGAGATGGTGAACCTTCGGGCCGAACTAGATCTTGTCCGGAGAGACAATTCTGGCTTAGTCGAGCAGGTTGGCCAATAGCTCGATCAAATCACCCAACTCCGATACGAGGCAAGTGCGGCTAGAGCTGAAGCCGATGAGTGGAAGAGCAAGATGGATCAGCTGGCTTCAGAAAAATAGGCCTTTCATGCTCAGTTAGTTTCAACAGAAGCTCGACTGATGGAATTAAAAGGGAGAGTTGAGGTTCTGACTAAGAGTACCGAAGAACTCCAATCCCAAGTTAGTGTGATCACCTCGGATCGAGATGTTTTAGCCAACGAGCTGCACATGGCAAAATCGGAGGCTGCGGCCACCAAAGTTGAGGCCGATGAGCTGGTGGCCCATTACAAGGCCGACGCCGAGGCTGCTCAAGATCAATCAAAATATTTGGTTGATCACATGAAGTGGCAAACTCGCCTGTTCATCCTCGAGGAGATACATGCTCGGGGCTTTGATTTATCGGTCGAGGTCGAAGATGCCAAAAAGACCGAGGCCAAAGCCAGAAAACAAGCCTTTTCAGAGGAAGATGACTCCGAGAACTCAGAATGAAGCGCCTTATCTTTTTCCTTTTTGACATTATGTAATGAAGTCCCCATTTTTGTAATCATATTTTGTTGTATATATATATAAGCCCTTTTTCCTTTACTTCTTTCCATGGTCTTTATTGCTGACTTGGTTTAACTCTTACCCTTAGAATTGAGGATTTGCCTCGATAAATTTTCTGTCCCTTTGAACTCAATTTGAACTTGGCCGTTTAAAGTTTGGGATCTTCCTTAGTAGGTTTTATTATCCTTCGACTAACTCGTTGTGGCCATAGCCTTTTTAAGAATAGGGGTTTTCCTTAGCAGGTCTTATTCCCCTTCTAGTTTCATTAACTCCATATGGCCTTAGCCTTTTTAAGAATAGGGGTTCGCCTTAGCAGGTCTTATTCCCCTTCGAGTTTCATTAACTCGGTATGGCCTTATTCCCCTTCGAGTTTCATTAACTCGGTATGGCCTTAGCCTTTTTAAGAATAGGGGTTCACCTTAGCAGGTCTTATTCCCCTTCGAGTTTGATTAACTCGGTATTGCCTTAGCCTTTAAGAATTGGGGTTCACCTTAGTAGGTCTTATTCCCCTTCGACTTTCATTAACTCGGTATGGCCTTAGCCTTTTTAAGAATAGGGGTTCGCCTTTGCAGGTCTTATTCCCCTTCGAGTTTCATTACCTCAGTATGGCCTTAGCCTTTTTAAGAATAGGGGTTCGCCTTAGAAGGTCTTATTCCCCTTCGAATAAATTTGATTTTCGTAGGAGTCCCTGAGTGGGGTAGTATTTAATTGAACAAATAAAGTTAAAATGGCCCTTGGGCTCGGAGGCAAGATACTGGTGCAAGAGGTCTTTATTCTTGTTCATGTGCTTGTACAGTTTATTTCGGGGTTAGATCAATCTATTTGGGTACGGTTCCTTTGACCGTTTGACCCTTACATCGAATCCTAATGATCTTTGATTCTAGAGATGTTTCCCCGAGTCAAAGTAGCCAAGAAGCCTTCCGATATTTGAGGTCGATCGATGATTAGCACCGAGTATTGTTGTCATCGATCTATTATCAGTCTTCAAATCTAAGTTAGCACAATTTATTGGTTGCCTCATTAAGAACCTTGTCGTAAAACCCAGTTTGGGAATAAACCGGTCAATGGGAAAAAGAGTGCAACCCGTGCTTTCAGTCCTAATATCCCGTACTTCCCGATTCAAGGCAAATTTATTTGGTACCTACGAATGTTAGTTTGCCGATGTAGAATAAAAAAAAGTAAAAATGAGGAATGAAGGATCGTAGCTTAGCAGTAGTACCGTTTCAAGTGACTTATGTTCCAGTTGTTTGGCAGTTGTTTGCCATCCATCGTTCCAAGCTTGTGTGATCCCTTTCCGGTGATCTTTATGATGGAGTAAGGTCCTTCCCAGTTCGGTCCCAATTTTCCTTCGTTCGGGTTCGTGTGTTGAGTGTGACCTTCCTAAGTACTAAATCTCCGATGTTGAAATGTCGAAAATGGGTTCTCCTGTTGTAGTATCTTTTGATCTTTTGTTTTTGAGCGGCCAATCGAACGAGGGCAACTTCCCTTCTTTCATCCAATTGTTCTAGATTCGTATTCATAGCCTCGTGGTTCGATTCTTCGGTCGCATAGTGGAATCTGACACTTGGCTCACCGACTTCGACCGATATCAAAGCTTCGGCACCATAAACCAGGGAAAAGGGAGTGGCTTCGGTGCTTTATTTCTCGGTCATACGATACGCCCACAGGACTTCAGGCAATATTTCCTCCATTTCCCCTTCGCACCGGTTAACCTCTTTTTGAGATTTTGAAGTATTGTCTTGTTGGTAGATTCGGCTTGTCTATTCCTGCTGGGGTGGTAGGGCGTTGATAGGATTCTTTTGATCTTGTTATCTTCGAGGAATTTTGTCACTTTGTTACCGACGAACTGTTTCCCGTTGTCACACACGATCTCTGATGGCATCCCAAACCGACATATGATGTGATCCCAGATGAACTCGATTATTCTTTTTCCCTAACCTTCTCATATGCCTGCGCTTCCACCCATTTGGAGAAATAATCAGTCATAAAAAGAATGAATTGAGCCTTACCTGGTGTTTAGGGAAGAGGGCCAACGATGTCCATTCCCCACTTCATGAACGGCCATGGTGATAAGACTGAGTGTAACGTTTCTCCAGGTTGATGGATCATCGGAGCATGCCTTTGACATTCGTTACATTTTCGAACGAACTCCTTCGCGTCCTTTTCCATTTCGATCTAATAACAACCGAATCTGATTATTTTTCGGACTAGGGGTTCAGCACCGTAGTGGTTCCCACAAGTGCCTTTGCGGTTTTCTCTTAAAATGTATTCAGTGTCACCCGGTCCCAGACATATCGCGAGGGAACCGTCGAACGTTCTTCTAAATAGAGTTCCATCATCGGACAAGCAGAATCAAGACGCCTTTTGCGCAAGGCTCTTGATTCTTTTGGATCTGAGGGGAGTTTTCCGGAGCTGAGGTATTCTATGTATTTTTTCCTCCAATCCCAGGTTAGACTCGTCGTATTGATTTCCACGTGGCCTTCTTCCACTACTGACCTCATGAGCTGTACGACCTTTTCGAATTCGATCTCATCATCTTCGACCGATGATCCCAAACTAGCGAGGGCATCGGCTTCGCTATTTTGCTCTCGAGGTATGTGTTGCAAGGTCCATTGTTTGAACCTATGTAGTGTAACTTGTAGTTTGTCTAAATATCTTTGCATCCGTCCTTCTCTAACCTCGAAAGTTCTGTTGACTTGATTCACCACAAGAAGGGAGTCGCACTTAGCTTCGATTATTTCCGCTCCCAGGCTTTTGGCTAGTTCTAAACCTGCAATCATAGTCTCATATTCTGCTTTATTGTTAGTTAACTTTACAGTCTTGATAGATTGTCGAATTGTGTTACCGGTTGGGGGCTTTAGCACGATACCAAGCCCCGATCCCTTCGCGCTCGAGGCACCATCTGGGAATAGGGTCCACACTCTCGAAGGAGTCCCCGATCCGGCCAGTAGCTCTCTTTCGACCTCGGATATTAGGGATGGTGTAAAATCAGCGATAAAATCTGCCAACACCTGAGATTTAATGGCGGTTCGGGGTCGATATTTGATATCATACCCGCTTACTTCGATAGCCCATTTGGCCAATCGGTCGGAGAGCTTGGGCTTATACATTACGCTTCTTAACGAGTAAGTCGTTACAACGCATATGGGATGACACTAGAAATAAGGCATCAGTTTTCTGGAGGCACTCAACAAAGCGAGTGCCAGTTTTTCCAAGTTAGGGTACCTGGTCTCAGCCTCGCCTAAGGTTCTGCTAACGTAATAAATTGAAAATTACGTACGTTGCTCTTCTCGAACTAGAACTCCACTTACCGCCACCTCCGAGACCGCAAGGTAAAGGTACAACTGTTCACCTATCTTTGGTGTATGTAGTAAGGGCGGGCTGGATAGATATCTTTTGAGCTCTTCTAAACCGAGTTGGCATTCCGGCGTCCATGAGAAGTTGTTCTTCTTTTTCAATAGATTGAAAAATCGATGGCTTTTATTGGATGATCTTGAAATAGATCGTTCCAAAGCGGCTATACGGCCTGTCAGCTTTTGTACAGCCTTTACATTATCTACGACTGTGATATCCTTGATAGCCTTGATCTTTTGCGGATTGATTTCTGTTCCTCGATTCGAGACCATGAAACCAAGGAACTTGCCCGAGCCCACACCAAACGCACATTTTTACAGGTTCAACTTCATGTTGTATTGCTTCAACACGTCGAATGTTTCCTGCAAATGGTTCAAATGGTCCTCTGCTCGCAGGGACTTAACTAACATATCGTCAATATAAACTTCCATTGTTTTCCTAGTTGTTTTTCAAACATTCGGTTTACTAGGCGTTGGTAAGTGGCTCCTGCATTTTTTAACCCAAATGGCATCATGTTGTAACAATACGTGCCATACTTAGTGATGAAGGATGTTTTTTCTTAATTAGCTGGGTCCATTCGTATTTGGTTATAGCTAGAGTAAGCATCGAGAAAACTAAGGGTCTCATGGCTAGCGGTAGCATCGATCATGCGATCGATGTTGGGTAAAGGGAAAGAATCTTTTGGGCATGCCTTATTCAGATCCTTATAATCAACATACATTCTTAATTTATTCCCTTTTTTAGGGACTACTACTATGTTTGCTAACCATTCCGGGTATTTAACCTCCCGAATGGACCCTATATTTAGAAGTTTAGTTACCTAATCCTTGATAAATGCGTGTTTGATCTCGGACTAAGGCCTCCTTTTTTGCTTGACCGGTCAGAACTTCTGATCCAGGCTCAGCTTGTGAGTTGTTATCTCCGGTGGTATACCTGTTATATCAAAGTGGGACCAAGCGAAGCAATCTTCGTTAGTTATAAGAAATTGAATAAATTTTGTCCTGAGCTTGGAGCTTAGGCCCGAGCCCAGATATACCTTTCGTTCGGGCAAGTCTTTTCGGAGTGAGACTTGCTTGAGTTCCTCAATCATCAATTTGGTAGCATCGGAATCATCGGGAATGATGAAAGATCTGGGGATTCCGTAATTGTCATCCTCGACATATGTTTGTTTACCTACATTTGTCGAGGATGATGTCTGTCATTGCTATTTTATCTTGTTCTCGACCCTTTGTGAAGGAACTACTGATACTGGTGTCATTTCTTCCACCGCGAACATTTCTTTTGCAGCCGGTTGTTCCCCGTAACCGTTATAATTCCATCGGGTGATGGGAATTTCAATACTTGATGCAATGTTGAAGGTACGACTCTCATGTCGTGGATCCATGGTCTCCCAAAAAGAGCGTTGTACCTCATGTCCCCACCAATTACGCAAAACATCGTTTCTCGAATGGTTCCAGCAATGTTTATCGGTAACATTATTTCACCATTGGTTGTTTCACATGCCATGTTGAAACCATTGAGTACTCGGACTGTAGGAACAATTCGATCCGTCAGGCCGAGTTGTTCTACGACCCACGATCGGATTATATTGGCCAAACTGCCTTGGTCGACCAATGCGCATTTTACTTTAATTCTGTGTATAAGCACAGATATCACTAGCGCGTCATTATGAGGTTGCATAATCCCTTCCGCATCTTCCTTGCTAAAATGTAAGATCCCCTCCATCGTGTAATCTCGAGTGCATTTTTCCCTGGTGATGGATATCTTGGTGCGCTTCAGCATTGGACCTTGAGGGGCATCTACTCCGCCGATAATCATGTTAATCGTGTGTTGTGGTTCTTCTTGGTTTGCCTGTATATTTTTGTTTCCGAAATGATTCTTCGCTCGGTCGCTTAAGAATTCTCGAAGATGTCCGTTTTCGAGCAACCTTGCTACCTCTTCTCTCAATTGTCGGCAATCTTCTGTTCTATGTCTGTGAGTACCGTGATATTTGCATATCAGATTAGGATCCCTTTGGGTTGGATCCGATTGTAACGGTCGAGGCCACTTAGTGTCTTTGATGCGATCGATAGCTGATACGAGAGTAGCCGCATCAACATTGAAATTGTATTCCGATAACTGTGGTGCTTCTTGATAACCGGTGGTTCTCTCGAAGTTGCCTTTAATTATGGTCCCTCGGTTATTCCGACCTTGATCGTTTCTCCTTTCATGTCTCGGGGAATTTTGCCTTGCTGTAGTGATTTTTTTATCTCCATGATATGGCCGATGCCGATCTCTATTCAGTTTCTGTTCACGATAAATCTCCCTTCGAACTCTATCATGGGTTCTGACGGGACAAATGGATCCCGATGGGGCTCCAAGTTGATTGTCTTCGACTCTGATTTTTGATTGTTATCGGTTATGTACATTGGCCCATGTGATGGCAAGATATTCTATCAAGTTTTGCTTTAGTTGTTGTGAAGCCGTCGAGCTTCGAACGTTGAGCCCTTAGGTGAAGGCCTGAACAGCCCAATCGTTGATGACCGGTGGCAGGTCCATCCGCTCCATCTGAAAATGAGATACGAATTCTCTGAGCATCTCGTTATCCTTTTGTCTGACTTTGAATAGGTCTGACTTTCGCGTTTCCACTTTGATGGCGCCTCCATGTGCTTTTACAAAGGAATCTGTAAGCATAGCGAAAGAGTCAATGGAATTAGGGGGTAAGTTATGATACCATGTCATGGCCCCCTTCGACAAGGTTTCCCCGAACTTTTTCAAAAGAACGAATTCGATCTCGTCGTCTTCTAAGTCGTTCCCTTTTATAGCGCATGTGTATGCGGTTACATACTCGTTTGGATCAGTCGTTCCATTGTATTTGGGGATTTCCGGCATGCGGAATTTCTTGGGTATTGGTTTTAGAGCGGCGCTCGATGGCAAAGGCTTTTGCACGAATGTTTTGGAATCCAGGCCCTTTAATATCGGGGGTTCTCCTGGGATTTGATCTACCCTAGAGTTGTACGTTTCCACCTTTTTATCGTTTGCCTCAATTTTTTTCTCTCCGAATTCAACTCGTCTGGTTAATTCCTCGAGCATCTTCATAATTTCGGAGTTTGCCCCCGATTCACCTTCATTGGGCTCTCTTGTAACTGGTTCATTCCTGGGAACAATTCCCCGAGAAGGGCCGAGCTCAACTTTGTTCGATATTTGGCTTTGATTTTGTACTTGAGCAATGGCTGCCTGCTGGGCTTGCAACATATCAAAGATCATTTTGAGGCTAATCCCGTCCCTTTCTTCGTTTTGGGGACCCTGTGTCATTGATCGAGGTTCCCTACGAATGCTATTTGACGGGCCAGTAGTTTGATCTACATCGACTGCCACTTGTGAGTTAGCGTCGATCGAAACTTCATCACCGGGTGTTGTGTTGTTGTTTTCTCCTTGATGATCAAATTCATTATCGATGTACAAAGGCATAGATTGTGAATGCGACATAGTTGTACTGTAACCTGAAATCAAAGATACTTCGAAGAGCAAGTGTAAAACAATTTGCGTGACAAAAAATTGTAAAACACTCACTATTATAGTTGGCCCCACGGTGGGTGCCAAACTGTTTACCCTAAATTTCGGATAACAATTGAATTTATACGCGGTTTTAAGGATACGGGATTTAGTTTGATATGAATAATGAATAAAATAATGGAAATTAAAGTCAGTAAATAAATGGAGAAAAAATACAAACCACAAGCCTTGGATGATCCTGGCCTTGACTGATTCTTCCAAGAAGAACAATAAATATGAATGGAAAATAGGCGAATAAAATAATATATAAAATGATAGAAACAGACTTCTTTTCTTTGTATTGATGATTATTTTTGTGATGCCTTTAAACAATTAGCTTGCCCCTTTATATAGCGTGGGAATAATCTTTTATACAAGGCAAGAATCTATTTACAAGGTAAAATATCTATTGATTTGCTGATTTAATGACTATATTGATTGATGCCATGATTCCCGCCGAGATGCTTACTTATCACGGAATTTTCGGTCCATTCGTCATCCAAATTTGATAACTTACCCTAGGACATTTCCTGGAATCGAGCTCGATAGACTCATTTTGGGTACCATGGCTTCATGTTCCGATTTGATGTTGTTCGGTCTCGACCTTCGATCTTTGATACCTCGATACTCTTGCTTCGGTGTTATTCGGTCTCGCTCTTCGATCTTTGATACCTCGACCCCGGTTTACCGAGTAGTAGTTACGATTGATACCAACCATATAAACTCGAGCCCGGTTTGTCCCTACGTAGGCGGTCCCGAGTTCGACCCCATACAATAATCTTTTATACAAGGCAAGAATGTGTTTACAAGGTAAAATATCTCTTGATTTGCTGATTTAACGACTATATTGATTGATGCCGTGATTCCCGCCGAGATGCTTACTTATCACGGAATTTTCGGTCCATTTGTCATTCAAATTTGATAACTTACCCTAGGACATTTCCCGGAATCAAGCTCGATAGACTCATCTCGGGTACCATGGCTTCATGTTCCGATTCGATGTTGTTCGGTCTCGACCTTCGATCTTTGATACCTCGATACTCTTGATTCGATGTTATTCAGTCTCGCTTTTCGATCTTTGATACCTCGATACTCTTGATTCAATGTTATTCGGTCTCGCTCTTCGATCTTTGATACCTCGACCCCGGTTTACCAAACAGTAGCTGCGATTGATACCAACCATATAAACTCGAGTCTGATTTGTCCCTATGTAGGCGGTCCCGAGTTCGAACCCATACAGCAACCAACTACCTTAACGTGATTCGGCTTGACTAGGATGTAGATTATTAAGACCGATTGCGCCCTAAAATTTCACAAATACTCCCAAACACATACAACCATGATTGAAAGTTTAGACTTTGAACAGATACAATTGGCCAAAAAGTAATTGAGAGGAACAAGAGAAATAACAAGAGAAAGAGATGAATGAATTTTCTGTGTTGGTATATCTCTCATAGGAACGGAATCGCATATGTATAGGAGTGGAGAGAATATGAATGTTATAAGGCCTATTAATTAATTCGCATAAAGACCCAACAATTAAAATTCTAGAATTAAGGCACATTTTGTCGCGACCTAAATCGGAGGGCCGCGACGGGCACTCGGTGCCTTACTCAACCAATTACAAACATAACGTGTCTTTCTTATTATACCATGATGGGTAAATGAGTCAAAAGGGCCGCCATGAGATAAACAGAATAAAACATAAGGGAATACTCAACATGGGATGACCCAACATGATATACAAACCTATACATGTGACATACGGGCCTATAAGGCCGACCTTATCAGTTGTACACTCAAAACAAAGGCCGACAAGGCCATACAAGTATCCATATACATGAAAATTGACATCTGTCAACAAGCCTCTAAGAGTACATAAACATCATAAAGGTCGCGACAGGGCCTGGCATAACCATAAACATGTGTACACGAGTATACTGACTTGAAAGGCAACTCCGAAGACAAGTGGAGTGCAACAACAGTTCCTGCTGAACTGGTAGCCTACTAGGAGGACCGTTAACCTATCTATCCGGACCTGTAGCACGACATTGCTACGTCCACAAATAAAATAGACGTTAGCACAAATAAAATATTGAGATGTAAGACGGGAAAGCATAAATAAGAACAATAATGTAAAGAGATATAGAGAAGATACAACCTGTAACATCTGAGTTCCTCTGAGGGCGACTGACATGAAATGCATAATATATATATATATATATATATATATATATATATATATATATATATATATATATATATTTGTGAGCATAATCATCATACCGTACTCGGACATAATAGGCTCAGTAAAATATACCCGGCCATCATAAGGATTGGTAGAATTGTACCCAGCCACATGGAGCTCGATAAAATCTAACTAATTCAGTGGTTGCACAATAGGTGTCATACCCGGCCGACAATAGTGCAGCTCGGTAGAGTAAAATAGGTACACATATATAATGCATGCTGGATTCATGGGAATCACATTCTAAACCTTTCGGAGTGACTTAAGGTCAATAACCTCTGTATACGTTATTAGAGCTATCTCGTCATCATGAATCTTATAGGAATCAAGAAATACCAACAACATTTGATACATACGAATAAGATATGCAACATCAACATTAATCTTTCCATAAGAAGGGAAGCAATGTAAGTACTACTAGCTTCTAACAGTGGAGTATCTTTGGAAGCTCGTTTGTTTACATTTTGTACAATCGGTGTCGTGCAAAAGAAGGAAAGGATAGCCTCACATACTTGTATATACTTCCCAAACCTCAAGCTATGCAAATTTAATGGCTCCTTAGTCCACAATAAGAGAAATGATACAATCGTTATCGTTTAAGCATCATAACTATTATATATCTACCGCGACTTATTTTACGATAAAACAGACAACATCTACCCTATTTATGTGACTTTCCACAAGTTACAACAATTACCAAACAGCCCAAACAACATCAATAATAATCATATTAAGCCTCCCAAACAGTCCACCAATCAATAACATTACGAACAAGCCTTTCGATAAATATCTCACAAGTTCTAGCTTCAACGACTTAGCCGCAATTTGGATAAGCTTAAATACATGTAGATTAAGTGGATCCTTACCTTTAAACAGATGTAACAACTCCAATTTGAGATTAATTCACCATGAAGTATCCTTCCAATGCAGCCATAAGAACAAGGAAGCGAAACTAGCAAGCACTTAGGGTTTCTCGGCACTAGAATCACTTTGGAAGACTTGAAATCACCTAGGGCTGATATGAAAACCATGGGAGAGTATTTTACAGAACTTAAAACACTTTGAAAAACCCCGCACGAGCTGGAACCATACAAAAATCAGCAACCACAAGAAGAACAAGAAACTCACTAGCGCCACGGAATTCCCGACACTTGATTTGTGTTGTTTGCGTTTGGGTCTTAGATCAATAGAGAACTTTGATAGAAGATTTTTAGGTGTCCAAGGCCTGAATAGAGTAAAAAAGAATGAGCAAAAATGGGCTGTATACGTCAATATATACAAAGATATCTCAAATCGACAAACGGTTTAATGCATTTGAAACTAGACTTGTAGATATTTAATTTGGTGGATGGATAACCCCATAAATCCAAGTATATTGAGAGAAAATCTCAGTAACATTAGACTTAAATCTTCAGTAAAATTATGAAGGTAACTTAAGAAAACTTTTCTCGACTTTTGTTTCATAACTCGCTTGGCTTCAAAACTTAACACATGACTATCATACAACTAAAATACCTCATAAAAATACCTTCCTATCATATTAAGCACCCTAGTATCACCCCACAAATATGGGTTATAACATTTCCAACTTCCTCACGATACTTCCTTAAAACTTGTTTTAACCCATAATTATCTTTGTAAAGGTCCTTCAACTCTCCGACTCATATTGATTCACTTAAGACTAATTTTAACATGCGGCATGTCATGCTGTAGGTCTGGATGGATAGGTTGACGGTCCTCCCAGTAGGCTACCAGTTCAGCAGGAGGTGTTGTTGCACTCCACTTTTCTCGGAGTTGCCTTTTGAGTCAGTATACTTATGTACATATATTTATGGTTATAGCAGGACCCTGCCCTAACCTTTATGATATTTATGCACTCTTAGAGGCTTGTAGACAGATGTCAATTGCCATGTACATTAATGGTTACCTTCCTTTCACGTTCTAGATCATGCGAAAGAGCTGAGTTATAGGGAATCAATTCTAAGTATGCATTGATGTAGGTTGTACAAAGATGTAATTACCCAGAAGAGTTGTAGCTAGTTGGGATGGTAAGGAAGGGTTGGGAGGGGGTATGAGATGTACGCCCTCCAATAAGACAAATTCGGCTGAGGACCAGGGTGAGTCACTCCTTCAGATAGCCCCAGTTCAACTAGTACTAGAGGTGCTGATGGAGGCTCCAACATCATTAGCTCTGCGAGCTCTACCACAGGCTTTGTCAGATCGCATGTGAGAATAACATTACAGGTATTGACGCAGTTAGTAATCTCTTAGGATTGGCATCACTCGAGGGCCCATGACAGTAATAAATCCCTTGAAGTGTTAGGAAATTCATAACCTAAGGAGTTCAGAAAATGAGAGTCGTCTATATTTTCAAGAGACAATTCTCATGAAGCTATGGGATGGACTAAGAGAGCCAAACCAGTTGATGATTATAGAGGATTACCGAGTGGTGGTAGGTTACAGCAGACTGGGTTAGTACAAGTAGAGTAGAGTTGCCCTGACTATTATGTCATCAGTGCGGTAGAGCGCATGCTGGCTAATATCTTGTAAGAATGGATGTTTGTTTTTGGTGTGGAAGTAAAAGCCACAAGATACGGGCATGTCCAACCCTTAAGCATAAATACCAAGACTAGAGTGAAGATGGAGTGTTGGCTCCAGAGATTACTTTCTGTGTACAGATACACAACCTAATTTTCTTCTACGTTGTTCTTGCTAACTAGTAGAATGTCACCCGATAGTGCGGGGAAGCTCAGATGTATAGTTTCTGACCCTTATGGGTAAGTTGTTGTACATGAAAATGTAGTAAAGATAGACAATAAGCGTAGCATGCAACAGATATCATCAGAGAGTTTCTACAGCTTATGGGGTTATCAGGCAAGTAAAGTAATATTAGGCAACTAAAGAATGAGGTCAGTTAAAGTACGGGAAGTCGAGAATCAAGGATGTTTTATTGAAATTACTTCGAAGAAGATGAGAAGTGGAATGTTGTGAAAGGTTTTTATGAAACCAAATCGAGAAACATGAGTGAATAGGGAAGACTATTAAGGGACTTAAGTTAAAGTATAGAAGTACAATAGGTTTCATAGGCAAGTGAGCTCTGAGATTATAAAGCAGTATGGGCCCTGTTTTCATTAAAAGTGGATTAGTAATCTTAACAGGGATTATCAGAAGTTCAATTTAAATATACAAATGCGAGGTTCTACTATTAGAGGATGCCTTAGGATGTAATAGAACTAAGGTATCGATTAGAGATTCAAAAGACTCTCATACTAGAAATCATTGCAGTGATATAAAGAGTGAATAAGCAGAAGAATGAGGAGGATTAGTGGGAGAAGAATCCTGAAATTTTTTTATAAAGATCTCCTTGACAAGCCACATGAATAAAGTTAAACTTGTCGAAAGAAGGCATGCCAGCAAGAATGTATGACTCGCTACGTATATGAATCCCTATAAATTGTCTTAGAGGAAGAAAGGTTACCCATAGGTCAATCGTAAGCTACAAAAAATATGGATCTATGAAAGGTGGAAAGACGAGTAGGACTTCAACCCTGGAACATTGAACTATTTCCCTAAGGGGGGAAACGAGGTAGTAAAGCACTAAGTTGATAGCACGTTTATTTAACAACGAAAAAATGGGAGGATTGGGACGGAAAGAAGTATAAGCAACTTTAAAGTAACACACGGGTATAAATGATGTGGAAAAGAGACGATATTGGTTTATAAATTGACGATAAAGTGTAGTCAAACACTTTATACATGGAAATGTTAACTTAAAGAATGTGTTATATTTGGTAGATATGACTCCAAATGAAATTGTTGAGATTGAAAGGAGAAGGAATAACAATCATAAGGAGTTAGAAAGGAATCCGAGTACGATGACACTTGAAATTAAAGACAGACCATGGTAATATCTAAATATTGCAACCATGAGGGATAGTCGAGATGACAGTAAGAACAAGGGAGTTAGTACAATATTTCAAGGAAAACCCTAAATAAGAGAAACCATCAAATTGAAAATAATAAATTCCACATCAAGGATAATATTAGGATAGACAATAAGTAAAGGACGAAGTAGGAAGAAGCAGTATGAAGGTACGTTGTTTCACAATGTCAGTTTCCTCTATAATCGAAACCTAACCAACGAAGAAATATGTCAAATATATATGGAAACAGGAAGATGGAAATCAATAGATAAGGTCCAGAACTATATGTACAAGGGATTCAAAATGTGTGGGAATTATATTAGAGTTGCAAATAAGGAATATCATAATATAAGCCAAATATGAAGTCATTGACACCTAGGGGCAGTGAGAAAAATAAGGTGGAATGGAGAACCATAATGGTATACATGTTTCATATAAGATGACTTATTACTAGAATAAAAAGAGTGGAAATAAGATTATAATGGATGCGTTTAGTCCTAAGTCACGGGTGGTTGTTAAATGAGCAAGCCGAAAAGGAAAAAGAGTTGACTAGAGGTCTTCACTAATTAACAGGTTCTGAATACGCTTGGCAGACTCAATAATAAAGGTATATTGGCCTAACATGTGGCAGAGCCATCTCTTATAGATAGGGAAGATTCCGTTTAAGGGAAAGTTAAAAGGGGTATTCGGCAAGAGGAAACTAAAGCTTTTGAGTCTATTGAAGGAGGGATCTTGAAATATCATGGCCGACTGCATCTTAGAACAAAGGTTCATTATTTAGGCTATTCTATTCATCTCGGAACGTCGAAGATATACCATAATGTCAAAGGATTACATTGGTAGGAAGACATGAAGGAAACCATTTTAGGGTTCGTGGCTTAATATTCCAGTTGCTAATCGGACGGAATAGAACATCAGGAACCCAATGGATTAACACGGAATAAAGTAACCCATTATGGAAATGAGAAGTGATTGGCATAAGATTCCTTACAAATATAGCAAGTTTGATTCCACATGAACGATTGTGGTTAGTTTGACGAAAAAAATCAAATTACTTTTACTTGAAAAATTACCAAGGTTTATATAAAATGAAAGGTGCAGAAGGTAGATTAGGTATAATGTTTCCGCCTCGATTACGCTTAATATAGGTGATCATATATAGATATCTTTTGAAAGTCCTCTCAATAAAATTGGGTACATCAAATAATTCAAGCAAGTAAAGCGTACAATTCAGATGCTTAAAGACACGTTACAAGCTAAGATGCCAAATTTAATAGAATGATGGGATGATCAATTACCGACTATTGAGGAGTGCACAACAATAACTATAGTAGTATTTATACATGTTGGAGGATCATAAGAATACATTTTAAACTACACGGAGTAGCTCCTTATAAAGCATGATGCGGAAGGAAATGTAGTTTCCCCCATAAGAGAGTTTGAAAGACATAATTTTTGGATTGGATATAATGTATCAAGTTATAGAAAAGTCAGCCTTATTCAAGAGCATTTGTGCTTAGAAGCGTCATAGATCGAGCCCCAACATGCGATGACGAGACTTAAGGAAATATCGAGTTAATAATGAGGTCTTTTTGAAAATTTTGCTCACGAAGGCATAATAACATATTAGGACAAGCTAATCAAGATATATATAAAGACACATTCAAACTCAATAAATTGAATTTTCTCTCAGAATTAGGATCCATTCATCCGGTTATCATGTTCCGATATTGCAGAAATGCATTAAGTGATATACAAGTAATAAAGTAACGATCTTATGAGAAGATTCTAGTATCCATAAATGAATTAGGAATCTATGCTGCAGAAGCACATGGGGTTCAGATTATAGAGAACCTGTCTTATGAAGAGGTTCTAGTTGCTATTTTAGATCAACATGTCTACAAGTTGGGGACCAAGAAAGTATCTTCCGTAAAGATATGGTGAAGGAATAAGAACATCAATGGGAAGACGTGGAAAACCAAAGAAGAAATAATTTCTAAGTAGCTATTTCGGATAGAAGATTCTTAACGGTTGTAGCTCGATCATGTGTTTTCTTAGCCCATGTTATGTGATTTCGATCAACACTCATTTTATAATTAAATAATATTCAGAATTGAAGCATTATAACATTTTTAGGGGCAGAATTATCTGCACACAAGGTATTGGATAGTCTTGTTTGTAGAGGAGACTCTATCAAAATTTTCATAAAATCTATAAGGGCTAGTTTCCCCTCTAAGACTCCTCTACATTCGAGGACGAATGTTCCAAAGGGAGGAAGGATGTTACACCCCGTACTTTCATGATAGAATTAGTATTAAGTGAATTAATATGAGCCAGAGAGTTTAAGAACCTTTATAAAGATAATGATGGGTTAAAACAAGTTTTAAGTAATAATCGTGAGGGTTTCAAGGTTAAGAAGCTAGTCGAATCGAAGAAAATAAGTTTCGTCGAAAGTCGGCAAGTTGGGAATGTTATAACACATACTTGTGGGATGAGACTAGGGTAATTAAGATGATAAGAAGGTAATTTTATGAGGTATTTAGTCATATGATAGTTGTGTGTCAATTTTGGAAACCAAGCGAGTAAGGAAACAAAAGTCGAGAAAAGTTGCCGCAAGTTACGTTCATAATTTTACTAAAAATTTAGGTCTAATGTTATTGAGATTTTATCTCAATGTACATGGATTTATGGGTTAATCCATCCATCAATCTACGAGTCTAATTTCTAACGCATTAAACCGTTTGTCGATACGATATCGGAGTAGAGGGATATTTGTGTTTTTACGAGACTGCGCAAACAGCTCCCTATGGGACCCACTTAGGCGGTTGAGATATCTTGATATATATGTGACGCCTACAGCCTCTTTTCGCTCATTATATTTCACTCTATTAAGACCCTATACACCTAAAAACCTTCTCTTAAAGTTCTCTCATTATCCAAGACCCAAACAAAGGACAAACAACACAAATCAAGTGTCTGGAATCCCGTGGCACTAGTGAGTTTCTTGTTCTTCTTGTGGTTGCTGATTTTGGTGTGGTTACAGCTCGTGTGGGGTTTTTTTTTAAGTGGTTTATGTTATGTAAAATACTCTCCCAAGGTTTTCATATCAACCCGAGGTGATTTCAAGTCTTCCAAAGTGATTCTAGTGTCGAGAAACCTGAAGTTCTTGCTAGTTTCACTTCCTTGTCCTTGTGGCTGCATTGGAAGGATACTTCATGATGAAGTAATCTCAAATTGGAGTTGTTACATCTGTTTAAAGGTAAGGGACCCTCTTACTATACATTTATTTAAGCTTATCAAAGTTGCGGCTAAGTCGTTGAAGCTAGAACTTGTGAGATATTTATCGAAAGGCTTGTTAGTAATGTTGTTGATTGGTGGACTGTTTGGCAGGCTTAATATGACTATTATTGAAGGTATTTTTGGTGAATGTTATAACTTGTGGGGAGTCATATAAATAGGGAAATTTCTGCTCGTTCTATCATAAAATGGGATCCGGTCGATATATAATAACTACGACGCTTAAACAATAACGATGGTATCATTTCTCTTATTGTACACTAATGAGCCGTGAAATTTGCATAGCTTGAGGTTGGGCAGTATATACAAATATGTGAGGCTATCCCTTTCCTTCTATTGCAGGACTCCAATTGTACGTAATGTAAACAAACGAGCTTCCAAAGATACTCTACTATTAGAAGCTAGTAGTACTTACATTAATTCCCTTCTTATGGAAAGATTGATGTTGATGTTGCTTCTCTTATTCTTATCTATAAAATGTTGTTGGTATTTCATGATTCCTATAAGATTAATGATGACGAGATAACTCTAATAAAGTATACGGAGATTACAGACCTTACGTCACCTGAAAAGTTCAGAATGTGATTCCCATGAATCCAGCATGCACTATATATATGTACTTATTTTACTCTACCGAGCCGCGGTATTGTTGGCAAGGTACGGCACCTATTGTGGAACCACTAGTCATTTGGAATTTACCGAGCTCCACGTGGACGGGTACAATTCTACCGAAACTTATTATGGTCGGGTACGTTTTACCGAGCCTATTACAGCCGAGTTACAGTATGATGATGATAATGCCCACATAGGTGTAAGCTTTAAAAGTATAAGTGTCTGTTTGTATACACACACACACACACACACACACACACACATATATATATATATATATATCATGTACTTCATGTTAGTCGTCCTTAGAGACACTCAGATGTTACAGATTGTATCTTCTCTATCTCTCTTTACATTACTGTTCTTATTTATGCTTTCCTGCCTTACATACTCAGTACTTTATTCTTACTGACGTCACTTTTATTTGTGGACCACATGCCATGCTACAGGTCTGGATAGACAGGTTAACGATCCTCCCAGTAGGCTACCAATTTAGCAGGAAGTGTTGTTGCACTCCACTTGTCTTGGAGTTGCCTTTCGAGTCAGTATACTTATGTACACATGTTTATGGTTATGGTGGGGCCCTGTCCTGACCTTTACACCATTTATGTACTCTTAGAGGCTTGTAGACATATGTCAATTGTCATGTATATGGATACTTGTATGGACTTGTCGGCCTATGTTTTGAGTGTACAAATGATCATGTGCCTTATAGGCCTGTATGTCACATGTATAAGTTTGTACATCATGTTGGGTCGTCCTATGTCAAGTATTTCGTCATGTTTTATTCTAGTTATCTAATGACGGCCCTTCTGGCCCATTTACCCATGATGGTATGATAAGACAGATACGTTACGTTGGTACTCGATTGAGTAAAGATCTGGTGCCCGTTGTGGCCCTCTGATTTGGGTCGTGATACATTTAATCTCAAGGGGAATATATCTTGACATATTCTCATAACCATGTATTTAGATAAAATTCTAGTAGGGTGAAAATATTAAAAATAATTTTTTCAAAACTATTGGATTAGGTCTCACGTATATGTCATGACCCATAACCACCAACCGGTCGTCATGGTTCCTAACTCACCTGCTAGGCTAGCTAAACATATCAAAAATGGAATATAGTAACAGAATTAACAAAAATAATATAAATCCAAAGTCAACTGACATAAATGCAGTGTCAATACATAAAATTCCATAGAACTGGAAATACAGAGTCAATGGGCTCATAATAGAAGTACAAGTCTGAAATACAAAATGGAAATACTATCTGAATAAAAACAACATCACTGAAATGAAAAAAGACGCCAAACACTGCGGTTGAAATGCAACTCTACCTCTTCTCTTTGCAACTCTCAGCAACAAATCATAGTGACTCACGGCTCATTCCAACATTTGGATCTGCACAATTAAGTGTAGAGAGTAGTATGAATACAACTGATCCCATGTACTCAGCAAGTATCGTAACTACCCCGGCGAGGTAATAGAGGCAGGAATTCTCAATGCTACTTGGTAATAACCTGCTCAGTTCATAAATCTCACAAGTACACAGCAGTAATATCATCAAATCATAAAGCACGGATAAAGTCACATCTGTACACATGATTTAAAGTGCCAAGCTCTGTATCGACTAAAAATCTAACATTTAGAGAAGATCTGCACAAAAAGGCATGTATACATTCCTAATCTAGCATATAGAGAAGATATTCAAATAAAACATGTATACATCTAAGGAAATTGTAAGTAGAGAAGAAATGCAATTACCAAACAAAATCCTGATCAGTTTTTGTCATACCGTGTGTAGACCATCAAGAGAGAAACATGAGAGGGTGAACCTAGGGGGATGGATACTTATCCACACGCTATACGGACAACTCACGCACCATATATAACTACTACACGGACAACTAACATGTTATCACAACTCAAATCCGCACGGACCACTCACGTGCTATCAACCTAGTCCATATCACATAGAAAGCATATACAAGAATACATGTAGAACGAACAATGAATATCAAATTGCATACTCATGGACCGATATAAGTGACATGCTAAGGTGTGAGCATGTGCAAAGTTTACTATCGTAGTTCAAATCAGGAGATTACGCCACACGAATAGCAATTACATGTTTGAACATGAGATCAACTAACTCTAACATGATTCAATTTGCTCTCAAAGGGGGTACAACATAAGAAGCATGATAACATGAAGCTTAGAAATCAATTCAGGACATATAATGGCCTAATCACTAATCTGAGCATGGATAATACCCTTGTGCATGTGCATGGGCCCAATCCCCTCATGTACACCACCCAAAGTGCTTAGCCAACAGTAAGAACTCAGGCAACCAGTGCATCAATCAAGTTTAATAAGATACTTACTTCAAGCAAGCAAAATCAATACTCTAGAAATTCTTTCTCGTGTGAAACAACCTCCGGATGGCTCGGATCTAGCCAAAATAACTTAATAACATCAATAAAACATAGGAACCAACCCCAAACAATAAAGCTATGATCTTGATACAATTATACAAAGTCAAGCCAAAAAAGTCAACCCCAGGCCTGCACCCCAGAACCCGACAAAACTCACAAATCACCAAAACACCCTTTCCAATATGAGTCCAAATATCCAAGTCCAACCTCAAATCGACCCCCAAAACTAATTTTCACTCTCCAAAACCCATGGCAAACCCCCTCCCCTCCCCCTAAAATTTCTCCTTTTAAAATTACATAAACTAGGTGTAATATACCATGAAAAATCGATATCTAACAACATTATCAAGTAGAGTTTACTTACCCCTTTAATTGTAGTGAAAAAACCCTCAAACAATCGACCCTAGCCGAGCTCCACAACTCCAAATAATGAAAAATAGCCAAACTTTTCGAAATAAATATTCTATCCAGCAATTCCGCATTTGCGCACAAAATCACGCTTATGTGGCTCTGCTTCTGATGAAAAAATCTTGCACCTGCAAGTTCATTAACTCTCCCGTCCATCCACATTTACGCCCCATCATCCGCTTTTGCAGAAGCGCTTCTGTAGGCTCTCCCTCGCAAATGCATCAGCGCACCTGAACAAACTCCTTCTGCATATGCGGATCCTACCCCAACTAGTCCAACCTTGCTATGCGGCCCCAGGTCTGCTTCTGCGGACTCGCACCTATGGCAAACCTCACAAGTGCGATAACACTGGAACAGGTTTGCCAAAAATATGAAAAATTATCCGGAACTCATCCCAAACACATCGAGCCCCTCAAGACCCCATCCAGACACACCAACTAATCCCAAAACATAATGTCGACCTACTGAGCCCTACCCCTAGCTGCTTGTATGGGTGGTGTAGCTACTAGTGCTAGAACTATAGGTTGTGTGATCTACTGTGGGACACTATTCAGAAGTCTAGGCCGATCTCTCTTGAGATGACACAAGTATCCACACTCGAAATAACCCCTCCTCTGAAAAGGTTGCTGACCGTGCGACTGTCCCTAATAACTCGAATAGCTTCCTGTGGAACCCGGAGCAGACGAAGCACAGTAAGAACTCTATGCCGGTAGTGCACTGAATAATTATTGAACCGGGCGAGCACTATATGATCTGTGGATAACTGATGAACCACAAGGAAACTGACGAGCTGCCTAAATAGGCCTAAAAGAACGACCTCTACTGTAATTTGACTGGCCCCCAGACGAGGCACCACCCGAACCACGGGGCCTTCTTGGCCTCCTACTCTTCTCTTTCAAGCCTGCGAACATGATTCAAGCGTCTAGCAATCTCGACTACCTAGTCAAATCTAGCATCCATCTCGGACTCTGGGGCCATACTAAATCATAGACCATAGTTGAGGCCATCAATGAACCTCCTTGTGCTCTCCCTCTTAGTAGGGACCAAATATACCACATGACGTGCCAACTCCATGAACCTCATCTCATAGTGGGTCATAGTCATGCCCTCCTAGTGTAGATGCTCAAACTCCCTAGGCAACTCCTCTCGGCAAGTCTGAGAACGAACTTCTTTATGAAGAGAATTGAAAACTAATGCCATGTGAGTGGTGGTGCACTAGCTGGCCTGCTTGACTCATAGGTCTGCCGCCACCTGTAGGCTGGCCCTGTTAGCTGAAAAGTAGTGAAGTCAACTCCATTGGAGTCCGCAAGACCCATTATGTCAAGAATCCGGTGACACTGATCAAGAAAACCTGGAGCATCCTCTGAATCTCCTCCATTGAATTAGGACGGCAAAGTCTTTAAAATATCTCTAACCTCTTTTGCTCCTTATCGATCAAATATGGTCCAACCTCGGTTTGAGCAGCAACAACTGGTTAAACTAGCAAAACCTCTGGTGTATGATAACCTTGAGTTAGCTGCTCCAGTGTGTGGGCGGCAGAAGTTTGGGCTCCTCCCCTAGCATGAGAGGTAGTTAGTGCAGCTGGTATCATGCCCGCCTGAGCCAAGCTCGTGTACACACTAAAGTCTGGGCCAAAGTCTCATGAAGATCGTACAGAAACAGGTACCACCGATGCCTAAGCTGGTCCCACCGGCTAAATAATATCCGAAACCCGTTGCTCCACTCAAGCAACTGGTGGCTCCACAGGTGCTGCTCTAGTTGTGGTGCGAGCCCTACCTCGGCCTCGGCCTCGGCCTCGAACTCTCACGGAGCTGACTGGAGGCACCGGTGCCTGTCAATCTGATATGGCTAGATGTGTCCTCACCCTCTGTGAGAGAATAGAAGAGTAAAGTTCAAACTTTGGAATTAACAAATTCGCACGACAATAATGCTCGAAAGTGAAGTTTTCCTAACAATTCGGTTGCCTCTCGAAGACAGGTATAGAGGTCTCCATACTGATCCTTAAGACTCTACTAAACTTGCTCATAAACAGTAAAACATATGAACATAGGACTCTGATACTAACTTATCACGACCCAAAACCACCAACCAATCGTAATGGCAGCTAGTTCACTTGCTAGGCAAACCAAACATATAAAACGGAACATAGTAACATAATTAATAGAAATAATTTAAATCCAAAGCCAACTGACATAATACGACATCAACACATAAAATCCCCCAGAACTGGTAATACAGAGTCATGAGCTCTAAAATAAAAGCACAAGTCTGAAATACAAAATGGAAATACTGTCTTAATGAAAACAACAGCACTGAAATGAAAAGAGACGTCAAAGACGACGGTCGAAATACAGCTCTACCTCGTGTCTTTGCAACTCTCAGCAACAAATCACAGCGACTCATAGCTCGGTCCAATATCTGGATCTGCACAAGCAGGTGCAGAGTGTAATATGAGTATAATCGACCTCATGTACTCAACAAGTATCGGAACTAACCTCGGCGAGGCAATATAGGTAAAAATTATTAATGATATAACCTGCTCAATTCATAAATCTCACAAGCACACAACAGTAATGTCATCAAATCATAAAACACAAATAAAGTCACCTCGGTACATATGATATAAAGTGCCAAGCTCTGTATCGACTAATAATCCATCATATAGAGAAAATATGCACAAAAAGGAACGTATATATTCCTAATCTATCATATAGAGAAGATATGCGAATAAAACATGTATACATCTAAGGAAATTGTAAGTAGAGAAGAAATGCAATAACCCAACCAAACATTGATCAGTTTTCCTTATACTGCGTGTACAATATCAAGAGAGAAATATGAGAGGGTGACCCTAGGGAGATGGATCCTTATCCATATATTGCACGGAAGACTCACGTGCCATATATAACCACTGCGTGGACAACACACGTGATATCACAACTCAGATCCACACGAACCACTCACGTGCTATCATGACCCTATGTACTCAGCAAGTATCGTAACTAACCTTGGCGAGATAATATAGGCAAAAATAATCAGTGATACCCGCTAATAACCTGCACAATTCATAAATCTCATAGCACACAACAATAATATCATGAAATCATATTACACAAATAAATTCACCTTGGTGCACATGATACAATGTGCCAAGCTCTATATCGACTAATAATCCAGCATATAGAGAAGATATGCACAAAAAGGCATGTATACATTCCTGATCTAGCATATCGAGAAGATATATGGATAAAACATGTATACATCTAAGGAAATTATAAGTAGAGAAGAAATGCAGTAACCAAACCAAACACTAATCAGTTTTCCTCATACCACGTGTACACTATCAAGAGAGAAATATGAGGGGGTGATCCTACAGAGATGGATCCTTATCCACATACTGTGCGGACAACTCGCATGCCATATATAACCACTACACGGAGAACTCACGTGCTATCACAACTCAGATCCGCACGGACCACTCACGTGCTATCGACCCAGCCTATATCACTCAGAAATCATATACTTGAATACATATACATGAACAATTGATATCAAATTACATACTCCTGGACTTATATAAGTGATATGTTAAGGTATAGGCATAAGCGAAGTGTACTACAATAGTTCAAATCAGGCGAATATGCAACTATAATAGCAATTAATATGTTTGAACAGGAGATCAACCAACAAATAATCTCTAACATGATTCAATTTGCTCATAAAGGGGGTACAACATAAGAAGCATGATAACATGAAGCTTAGCAATTAATTCAAGAAATATAATAGCCTAATCACTATCGCAAGCATGGATAATACCCTGGTTCATGCACACGGGCCTAATCCCCTCACATGTACGCCACCCATAGCGCATAGCCAACACTAATAACTCAGGCAACTAGTGCCTCAACAAGTTTAGGTAAGATACTTACCTCAAGCAAGCCAAATCAATACTCTAGAAATCGCTTCTCGCATGAATCAACCTCTGAACAGCTCGAATCTAGAAAAAATAACTTAATAACATCAATAAAATCCATAGGAAACTACCACAAATAATAAAGCTATAATCCTGATACAACTATACAAGGTCAATCCAAAAACATCAACCCCGGCTCGCATCCTGAAATTCGATAAGACTCACAAATCCCGAATATCCATTCCAATACGAGTCCAACTATGTGTGTTTCATCCATATCCAACCTCAAATCGACCCCTAAAACACTAATTTTCACTCTCCAAAAACCATGGCAAAACCCCCCAAATTTCTCTTTTAAAATCACATAAATTAGGTATAATAGTCCATGGAAAATCGATATCTAATATCAAAATCAAGAAGAGTTTACTTACCCCTTTAATTGTAGTGACCCCAAAAATCACCCATAGCCGAGCTCCACAACTCCAAATAATGAGAAATAGCCAAACCTTTCGAAATAAATATTTTCTCCAGCAATTTCGCATGTGTGGACAAAATCACGCTTCTGCAGATCTACTTCTCTGAAGAAAATCCCGTATCTGCGAGCTAATTAACTCACCCCGACCATCTGCATCGGCGCCACACCATCCGCTTCTGAGGAAGCGCTTCTGCGACCTCTCCTTCGCAGATGCGGCAACGCACCTGAACAAACTCCTTCCTCATCTTTGGATCTTGCCCCAACAAGTCCAACCTCGTATATGCGGCCCCAGGTTTGCTTCGGCGGATTCGCACCTGCGACAAAGACCTCACGGGTGCGATAACACTAGAAAAGGTCTGACCAAAAATATGTAAATAATCCGCAACTCATCCCAAACACACCTGAGCCCTTCGGGACCCCATCCAAACACACCAACCAATCCCAAAATATGACATTGACCTACTCAAGGCCTCCAATCACACAAATAACATAAAAATCATGAATCGCATCTCAATTCAAGCCTAAGGAACTAATCGACTTCTAACTTTCCAAAACTCATGTCGAACCACATCTAACCAACTCGGAATGACCTCAATATAAATATAAATACCATTGAGGTAAAATCGATCCCAATATAAATATAAATATCATTGCGGCACGCTACCCAATCCTAATACCAGTTCATATGAAACCATAAAACAACAACTAAGCACGAGGAAAATTCATAACATATCACATAGGGAACAAATACGCAAAATGCAACTAGGAAATACGAACTCAAAAGAAGTATGATAGGAAACTCAATATCCAAGATCTAGCCTCACACACATATATTGACAACGCTCCCACAAATCATAATCACACAAACAATCTAATTGTCACTCAATCCGACATAGCATGGAAGAGTAAGCCATGAAACGAGTAAAGGCGTGTAGCAAGTAAAAGTAGGTATCATATAAAGGCATTTAATAAGTAAAAGCATATAACAAGTAGAGGCATATAGCAAGTAAAGGCTAGTAACAGGTAAAGGCACGAAATAGGTAAGGACATATAATTGCATAATCTAGTAAAAAGCGTAAATGTAATGGTAAGAAATAGGGTAGGGATATAGATTTGATAGTAACAGACCATAAAAGAAGCATAAAGGTAAACAAAGTAAGAAACCTAGACATGAAAGTAACATACAAGATAGAGAACATAGATATTAACCAAGGTAGAGTGCATGTGTGTATCTAAGGAATGAACAACCATAACGTAAAGTCCAACTCTCATCCTCTCCGCATGGAAACAACCAACATTCCAATCTCATTCCAAACCACACAAAACTACTCATTGTGCCAACATCATATCAATCGAACGGAAATATCCGTCGTGACAAACATTGCCCTAAGGCCCCAATCATAATCTATTATTACGAATAAAGATGCTCAAGTAGCACAAGAATAACAAGTATAGATATGTGTTCATGGTATAGGTATTGCTACAGCCGAATTAAGTACATCAACAATCTCAAAAATAGTCTATTATATTCAATTAAGATGTAATGAGCTAAAATGTGATCTCAAACATGGATATTTATACTCATGTTATCATAAAAATCAAGTAAGACGTAAGTCAAGAAGATCACTAAGTTAAATAAGGAAAATTAGCATATAATCTATCCCGAGCATAAATAATCTTGGTACACGCATGTACACTCGTCACCTCGCATATGATTCACCCCCTTATGTACCAAACAACATAATTTATTAGAAAAAATTCCCTCAAACCAAAGCTACGCAACACACTTATCTCATACGGGCTAGGCTTCAACCTTAAATCTTATCAAAACCTCGTTCTAACCATCCAATCACGTAAATCCAAGTCAAAATCAACCAAGGAAGTCAACAACACTATTAGAATCGATCGCAATCCATAAATCTTCAATATTTGAAGAACTCTAAACAATTAACAAAAATGAACCCGGGCTACGTGCCCAAAAACTGAAATTAGTACCAAAATCCGATGACACATAGCCTATCGAGTCCAAATATATAACTAGTTCTATAATCGAGTCCAAATCGGTACTCAAATTCCAAAAATGCACTCTCTTTATGTGTTGGCAAAAACCCAAATTTCATCTCAAAATTTCAAGTTTTAGGTGTAGAAATCCATGGGAAAACAAAATATAAAGCTAAATCCAAGTGGAAACTACTTATCCACAAAGTAGCAATGTATCCCTCTTAAAATTCTTCTCAACTTATGCTCCCAAGTCAAGAATAGTGAAAATGAGCCTCTTCTAAAAATCTAAACTTAAATTACCCATGACAGAATTTCCTTCATCGCGTCCACAGCCTTGCCCTTGTGAATGCGAAGCATAATCTCCACTGACCCCGAAATCCTTCTCCACGAACGCGACTTCTATATTGCGAACGCAATGGAAACTTGCTAGCAAACCCATGTGAACGCGTCATACCTTACGCATCCGCGAAGACCTACCCTCCAGGACATAACACATTATGCAAATACGATGACAATATACCAAACACAAAACACATAGGAACCAGCTCCCAAACACCTTTCAGGAATGCAGTCCCTTCTCGCGAACGCAAAGAACAAATTCCCCCCTTCTATTCTGTTCTTCGCGAATGCGAGGCCACCCTCGCGAACACAATTCACAATTGATACCAGAAAAACTAGCAATGCCCAACACTGCCAAAATTGTCCAAAACTACACCAAATCACACCCGAACCTCTCGGTACCCCGTTGTGACGACCCGCCTAGTCATCTCGTGAGTTACCACTCCATTTTCCCCATTTCTGTTTTATTATGCTTCGCTATCGTATTTTATGTAATTACGTTGAATGGTTTGCGTTCGGAGTAGATTTGGTAAGAAATGAGACACTTAGTCTCTTTAAAGAATGTTTAAGTTGTAAAAAGTCAACCGGATGCTGACTTATGAGTTAGAGGGCTCGGATGTGAATTCTGACGATTCAATTAGTTTTGGGAGATGATTTATGACTTAGGAGTGTGATCGAAATTGGTTTTGGAGGTCTCGTGTAGAATTAGGCTTGAAATGGTGGAGTTAGTATTTTGGCGATTTTCGGTTGTTAGGCGAGATTTTAATATGAGGGTCGCAATGGAATTCCGAGAGTTGCTATAGCTTCGTATGGTGATTTCGCACTTAGGCGTATGTCCGGATTTGAAATTGGAAGTCCGTAGGACAATTCAACGCATTTTGGCGAATGTTGGAAAATAGAAGTTTTTTGGAAAGTTTGACCGAGGGGTTGACTTTTTGATATTGGGGTCGGAATCCAATTTTGAAAAAGTTCATAGGTCCGTAACGTTATTTATGACTTGTGTGCAAAATTTGAGGTCAATCGGACTCGATTTGATAGGTTTCGGCATCGATGTAGAAGTTGGAATTTATTAGTTTCATTAGGCTTGAATTGGGGTATGATTCGTGTTTTTAGCATTGTTGGATGTGATTTAAGGCCTCGACTAAGTCCGTAATATGTTTTAGGACTTGTTGGTATATCCGGACGGGGTCCCGAATGGCTCGGGTGAGTTTTGGGTGGTTAAACGGACTATTTCATCTTTGGAAAAGATGGAAAAAATTTGCAGAAAATTGCAGAAAAAAACTGGTGCGTGTAGTCCTGTTTGGAAGCTTATATCATGCAATCTATAAAGAATCAGAAAAATTGCAAAACATGAAAGTTATAGCCCTTTGAATCTAGTTTTCAGAATTGCAAAACATGAAAGTTACCATTTGCAGACTGGTAATGCTGTTGATTTCCAGACAGTGTGCATGGCAGAAATTTCTGCTGCACGAGACCGATTTTGGAAGCTTATATCTCATAATTTATAAGGAATTTGGAGATGATCCAAAAATAAAAGTTGTAGACCTTGTATTCTAGTTTCCAGAAAGGTAAACCATTCATGATTTGGATATTCTATGAGAACTTGATGATTGATCGAAGTTGGCTGGTGGAGCAGTTTTGACAGAATTTCTTGATGCACTTTAGAAGCTCATATCTCGGAATATATAAGGAGTTATGTAGTTTACAACCTATCAAATGAAAGATCTTCGAGTCTAGTTTCTAAATATTCAAACCGTTTCTCATTTGGATATTTCCACAAGGATTTATGAGCGTTTTAATAGAAGGTGTACAGCAAGGGAATAATGATAAGAGGATGTACAACCTGCACAGCGCAAGTACAACTCCATGAAGCCTAGGAAGAATGTTTTAAGCCTTATTTTGTCCGCGATTTTGGGTATATTTTCACCCATAGTTGGCCATTTTTGGAGGTTCTTGAAGGAAATTAACGAGGGATTCAAGGAGAATCGATTGGAGGTAAGAATTTTGGACCTAAAACTCGTTTATATTGTGAAATCCACCTAGAAAATTATTGAAGTCATGCTAAAAATGGAAGAAATAGGGCTTGGGATTTTGAAATTTTAATTGGGTATTTGGAGGACCATTTGGGGCCGAATTTGAGAACTTTTGATATGTACGAACTCGTGGGGAGATAAGGAACCCGTTGATGTGAAAATTTTTAAACTTCGAGAAATGGGCCCGGGGCTCGGGTTTTGCTAATTTCGGGATTTTTTGGTATTTTTGATTGTTTTTGTTTGGGTTTTGTTCCTTCAACATATTGTGACGTATTTGTTCTGAATTTGGATAGATTTGACGCACGTGAAGGCCAATTTGAAGGGCAAAGGCGTCGTGGGCTAAGGATTTAGCCAGTTTGAGGTGAGTAATGTTTGTAAATGATGTTCTGAGGGTTTGAAACCCCGGATTGCACATCGTAATGCTATATTGAGTTGAGGCACATGCTCGATGATGAGCATGGGGTCGTTTACTACTGGGGATTGGGGCTTTGTCCATCCCGATTTATGATTTTACTACATATTTGATTGAAACCTGTTTGATATCATCATGATTTGGGCTGCTTGCCATATTTTGGGCTTCTTGCCGGTTATGTGAACCCTTCAGGGATATTTATCACTGTTTACTGAAATCATATTTGGGCTTCGTGCCGGTTATGTAAACCCTTCAGGGGTATTTGTCACTGATTTGAATCATTATTTGAACTCAGTTTTGAAAATTAAATGATGTTTTCAAATGATTTTTTTTATGGATCGGGTGGCACGCCGCCACGAGATTTGATTTTAATGGATCGGGTGGCACGCCGCCACGGGATTCGATTTTAATGGATCGGGTGGCACGCCGCCACGAG
>MCJB01010942.1:233100-279721 GCA_002018475.1 Nicotiana obtusifolia | reverse complement strand
TAGTACTTCCTTGCTGCCATTGTTTCAACCTGGAAAACAAAAGATAAGATGACATTATAAGAGGTATGGTCAGTTGTGTGCTCCGCAATGGTTTGCTGTTTGCTGTGTTCCCATGTGATGTTTCTAGTTGATTTGTTATCCTTTGTTGGTTGTTTAAGATTATTGTGAGTTGCAGCTTTGTGGTATTTCTCCCTGTTGTTGTTTTTCCCAGCTGCATAAACAATATATCTCTTATGATTTGTTGGCTGCTTGAGGCTTTGATGAGGAGCAGAGTATCTGCTTTTTCTCCTGCTGTTAGTATAATGACCTCCTAAGAGATAAGAAGAGTAGTCAGTGATATGGTAATTTGCTTCCTTTTCTTCCCACGATTTATCATTTTGCTAGCTTTACGCGAAGGTAAGGACACTGCGATTTGTCGTTGTTTAGGATTTCTTTTACGATCCTGTCCAATTGATTGAAGTGTCTCCATTCAAAGGATCCTTCCTCTAAGGCAAGATTTGCAATATGGTCGGCCAGTTTGTTGCCTTCTCTAAATATGTGGGAGGTGTTCAGTGTAAGTTCTTGTTTTATAAGAGAGATTTCTTCAATTTGTTCAATTATGCACCAAGGGGAGTTCCATTTGCCATTAATAATGTTGCTTAGAAGCATGGAGTCGGTCTGCAACCAAATTTGCCTGTAACCATGTGTTATGCAATACTTTAAAGCTCCTTGATGGCAATTGCTTCCGCTTCTGTGTTAGTTCCTTCTTGAATCTCTTTGCCCATTGCATATATGAGGTCGCCTTTCTCATTTCTCAGACAGTAGCCAATAGAGCTTCTTCCTGGGTTTCCTTTGGAGGTTCCATCTGTGTTAACCTTTATCCACCCCATTTTTGGGGGTTCCCAGGTCACTTTGTTATAAGTTATTTTGGGATTGTGAGTTTCAAGCTTGTGGAGAAGCTCACTCCATTTGTATGGTGCGTCAAACCCGGGTTTCCTGGTATTAACTAGAGCTTGGATATTGTGGATATTTGGCAAATGACTCTGCCAGTTGTTATTGGTTCACCATGTTTGATACTGTTTCTTCTTTTCCAGAGCTCCCAAATTATGCAAGAAGGTAGTGCCTGCAGGACTATTTTGATTCTATTGATTGTTTGCATTGTCCAGCATTTCGTTATTGCTTGTTGGAACGTCAGACCTTCCATTGCAATTCCAGCTCTTTGTAGGAAGTATTTACATACCTTTTTAGCTGTGCCGGAATCAAAGAATAGATGTGTCATGGTTTCTTCCTTTGGATCAGTACAGCACCAGCATTTCGAAGGTAGGTGGTAGCCCCATCTTTTTAAGATATCATCCAAGGGGAGTTTTGCCTTCCATACTCTCCACATAAAGAAAGCGATTTTGAAAGGAAGCCCTTTGATGGAAGAATCCTTCTTGTTCCGTGTCTGTGCGGATAACATAATCAGGAGATGCGTGCCTGAGGAAGAGATGCTACAAATTCTGAAAGCTTGTCATGACTCACTGGTTGGGGCTCATCATGGGGGGGATAGAACGGCAGCAAAGATCTTGGAATGTGGTTACTACTGGCCGACCATTTATCAGGACGCTACTCAGTTGGTAAAGTCTTGTGACCAATGCCAACGACAGGGCCCAATTTCTAGGAAGCATAAGATGCCTATGAACTTTGTGATGGAAATCGAACTATTCGACGTTTGGGGTATTGACTTCATGGGCCCTTTTATAAGCTCATGTGGGATGAAATATATCTTAGTAGTTGTGGACTACGTGTCCAAATGGGTAGAAGCCATTGCTTTACCAAACAACGAGGCTCGGAGTGTGACCGCATTTCTAAAGAAGAATATTTTCACCCGGTTTGGCATCCCAAGAGCCATTCTCAGTGATGAGGGTTCGCATTTCTGTAACAGAGTCTTTAAAGGTCTCCTTGACAAGTACGGTGTCAAGCATAAGGTTGCCACACCCTACCATCCACAGTCGAGCGGTCAAGTTGAGGTATCTAACAGGGAAATAAAGAGCATACTAGCAAAGACGGTGAATGCAAACAGGACCGACTGGTCAAGAAGCTAGATGATGCTCTATGGGCATACTGCACAACGTACAAAACCCCCATCGGTACATCCCCTTATCGGCTAGTTTTTGGAAAAGCTTGCCATTTACCTATAGAACTTGAGCATAAGGCTATGTGGGCCTTAAAAAGATTAAACATGGACTGGGCAGAGGCTGGAGCTCTGAGGCTAGCACAATTGAATGAAATGGAGGAGTTCCGTCTCTACGCATATGAAAGTGCAGCCGTATATAAGGAAAGAATGAAATTCGTCCATGACAAAAAGATCTTAAAAAGAGAATTCAAGGTAGGGGATCTGGTATTGCTTTTCAACTCAAGACTAAAACTATTTCCGGGGAAACTAAAGTCTAAATGGTCGTGCCCTTTCAAAGTTGTTGACGTCTCTCCCTTTGGAGCTGTCGAACTAGCATCGGAGGATGGACTCCGAACCTTCAAGGTGAACGGTCAAAGAATTAAGCACTACTTGGGAGCAGATGGAGAGAAACATTTGGTAGAGTAGCTGGATCTAAAGGACGGTCCATGCCCAACTATGGAATGATTTCAGAGGCGTCCTAGCTTCGTCGTGCTGCGACGTTAAATCAAGCGCTTCATGGGAGGCAACCGATGTGTGGTAACATTTACTTTGGCTTGTTGTTGTTGTACCTTTATTAAGTTTTGATATCATAGTTGTACTTAGGGCTATTTGAAGGTTGTTTTAGAATGCAGGAGTTTGACAAAAGGACACAAAATTGAAAAGGAGTTCTTGAAACTGAAGAAAAACAACAATGTGACAAATGCTACACAAATGCGATCGCATTATCAATATGCGAGCCGCATTTGTGCCGCAAACTGAAGCAGAAAGTTGAATAAACATAGCTGTCATAAATGTGATGATGCACAGCATTTTGCGGATCGCATTTGCGTTATGCGGTCCGCATTCTCATCGCAAACAGAGACAGAAGGTTTGGCTCAAAACAATGACATAAATGCGGTGAGGTAGCCTACTTTGCGATTCGCATTTACACTATGCGATGACTCAATCATCGCATACTGACAGGTACGTGTCCGCATTCCCTCCTCTTCTTAGTCCTTCAATTTAGTATATATATAAAAAAAAAAAAGAGAAAAAGAAAAAAGAGAACACAACAGAGAACGAACAGCGATAGACATTATTGGGGAAAAATTGAATTTCAAGCTTACCAAACATCGAAGTGCTGATTAAAAGTTGTCCTAAATCCTCCAATCTTCTTCCTAGGTATGTTTGCTTACCCACTAAACTACTACCTTTTCTATATTTTAAATTTTAATTTTGCAAGTTAGGTTTGGTGGTTCAATGTAGTTGTTTGAACTTTGAGGGGGATAAAGGCAGGAATCTAGGGTTGTAATTCTTGGGGGATGAACATACTTGTGTATCCAAGGGTATTTTTGGTCCACAAAATCCAAATATGGACCGCAATTCGACCGCATCTCTAAACCCTAGATATCTAAGGAAGACGATAAATGTGGTGCCTTTGCGATCGCATAATGGCTATGCGGACCGCAAAGGCACAGCAAACAGGGTCAGAACATTTTGATTGGCACGAGCAATTTCTGCGGTAAGTTTGCGATCGCATATCTCACTTTGTGGTAGATTTGCATATTCCACCGCAGACTGAAAGCTGGCTTGGCACATCTGAGAATGCGACGAGTTTGCGGTTCACATAGTGGATATGCGACTGCAAAACACGCCGCATTTTTGAAAGTCTTTGTTGATTTTTCCTAATTTTCTTTTCTCTACTGATGGCAATGTCACTTACATTTTACCCTCATGCAGATATGGCACCTAGAAAGCATTCCGCAAAGGAAAGGTCATCCTCCGGTCATACCATGGCACAGCCCAAACGTCCAAGACTGGAACCTAATTTGCCAAGCACCTCCCAGTCTGATGAGGAGGACCGCTTGCCTGAAGTTGATCTAGTGGCTGAGGCCAGAAGGAAATGCGGAGATGACCTTCAGCTTCGATTCGGGGTTGAGGGTTCCAGGACATTGTTCAGGGAAGGGCTAACTAAAAGGAAAATCTTGGGGGAGAAAAAGTTGAGTTTGAATGGTTTACAGGATCAGTACCCTCATATTCTCGACAACATCAAAACGAGAAAATGGGAGTACTTCACTACGGACCCTAAAGAATACAGTGAGTCAATGGTCCGGGAATTCTATGCATCTTACGGAGCTTCAAGAACGGGGTACCTCAGACGCAACCAAATATTCACTGGCATCATGCACGTTCAGGGAAAGAGTGTGTTCTGCGACAGTGAGCATATTAATGAACTCTACTTCCCCGATTGGGAATCAGGCACAGCTGAGTACGATGCCAAGTACTCCAACAGAGAAAACGAACGTGGATGGATAGCGTCCGTGATTGCCAAGGGGACTCCTGCCTGGATTAACCCTGGAAAGAAAATCTATAAAGAGGACCTCACAAGGGAGGGATAATTTTGGCTAAACTTCGTCACCTCCCATTTAATACTGTCCAGAAACGAAACAGATATCAGCATTGAGAAAGCACTTCTCATTGCGTGTATTATGACCGGTGTTAAAATTGATGTGGGGAGTCTCATTTTCCAGGAGATTGGCATCCGGGCAACGCACCATGCCACATCACTTCCCTTTCCGAGTTTGATCACAACCCTTTGCCAAGTGGTGAATGTTCCTTTCTTGCCACAAGCTGACTAACTCGGAAAGTCAACGAGGGATATCGATATCACTCGTATCAGTGATTCTGCTGCTCCAACAGAGACCCCAATCCAGGACATTGAATCCCAAAATCTCCTATCTCCCCAAGATCCAGAAGCCTCCACTGTTGCTGCAGAGATTGCACCCCCATCCACCACGGGTCCATCTTCTTCAACAATGCCAGCCCTTTCAAGACTTGGTCTAATTGCACATCACGCCAATGCCAAAGTGGAACAACTCTTGAAAACCCTGCCCCACTTGATCAAACAGGCCCTGACTCCTATTCAAACGTCAGTGACCGCTCTCCAACAACAACAAACATTGTTCGGAGATCGTTTGCACAAACTTGAGTCTATGGTTGAACAGATAGAAATAGGTGAGGTTAGGAGTTTACCCCAGCTGAGGGAGGAAGTAAAATCCATGAAGATCGAACTCCAGAAAATGCAAAATTTGGAGTTCGACATAGCATCTCTCCTCCCCAAAGAAGGTGACTAGAGTGCAGACATTGCTGCACCAGACTTGGGCTTGGACTTCACTGCTCTAATGACAGACATTGCACCTTCGTCTGCCAAAGTGTCTCATCCTCTAGCTCCTCCGGTACCAGTAGATGTTACTGATGACGAGACATCGAGGCAGTCATCAGAGTTAGAAGGGGAGGAGTCAGAGGATGCAAGTTCATGGTCCGATGAGGCTGATGACCCTAAGGAGAAGGGCAAAGCAATTGCGGCGCCAATAGTGGAGGAAGAAGAGCACGCAGACATTAAGAGGGCCATACAACACTCGCTAGCGGATGTGGTCGCCCTTGTAGACTCATCGGCCACACATCCACTAGTGGGCGAAGCTAGCAGCTCAGCAGCCACACCACCTCCTCTAGTTCAGTCTCACAGCCCTCCTGCAGCTCCAGAGGATTCCTAGGCTACTGAATCTCTTCGCGCAAATGCGCCCCAGGGAGCCCCTTGCACTCTATCTTCTTTTCTTATGCATTGGGGACAATGCATGATTTCGGTTGGGGGTGGTAGCCTTATTTGTGTATTTGATCTATTTTTTGTCATGTTTAGTGACATTGATAACTGTAAAATATGTAGTAATGATTAATGATTTATATATATATGCTGTTGTAGTTAAATAGTTAGTTAGTAAAATGAAGTTTGTCAATAAAATCCCCTTGTTTTTTCTTTGCCGGGTTCTTTTCAAGGGAGTAATAGTAGAACCGGGTTTATTAAAATGAGATATATTGACCGGGATGGTGAAATTGTTTAGTATCAAGTATGTGAATCTATGTGTAGAGTATACCCTCGTTAACAAATCAGCCATGTGAACTTGAGGCTCACTCTGTAACTCTAGGTCCACCTAGAGTCGTGTATGTATACATGAGGAAAGCCTCGAGTGACCAAATGTTAACTCTAAAGCTGTAAACTATGTTAACCGAACAGATTTTGTGCCAATGTGTGTGAGCTCTTTGTTTGAATATTTCTTGTGTTGCTTCTGCCATCTAGAACTTGCCCGGTTGGATTTTCGACGCTTATTATAAGTGCACCGAGTTGGAGAGAGGATCTTAGGCCTTCTTTATTTATTTATGAAACCTTTTAAGCTTTTTTTTAGCCTACCCGTGTATAAATAATATCACTAGTTCCTTATTTGAGCCTTTTAGCCTTTTCATTGGCCTCCTCATTACAAACCTTTCCCGTTCATAAAATAACTATCTCTTTTGAACCCGTTCCTCCTTGAACATTGAGAATAGGGCTAAAAGCCTAAGTTGGGGGTGTGGGTCAAATTAGAAATAGATAAGGCTGTGAAGTGAGGGTAAGAGCTTATACCTCAAAGTGCTACTGTGAATTTATGAAAGCTCCCAAAAAAAAAAAAATAGAAAAGAAAAAGAAAATAGTTATATATGTATTTACAATAATGGAGCTCTGAAATATATTAGAGAGGTATTTAAGGCGGGCCCACTTTGGGAACTAAACTCAAGTGAGGCTATGGGGTTGAAAAGAAGCGAAATGTTAAAAGAAAGAAGAATGTAATTAGTGTTCAAGGAGGATGTAGTCACTCATATCTAAATATATGTCCTACCCTTCCTTAAACCTACATTACAAGCTTACAAAGTCCTTATATGATCTCCAACCGACTGTTCTTAGAAGTAGCTGACGAATTAAAATAAGGGAAAGCATATGGTATGGCATGTGGTGACACTTGAAATTTTTGTTCTGAGAATGAGTGTATTTGCATTTGAGTCCCTTTGTAGTGTTATGATAAAGATTGTGAGAGTGGGACTTTCTTTCCAGTGAGGGCACATAAACTGCTAGGTTGATAGAAAGTTGAGTTTTGAGTAAAGCATAAGTGCATTCAGCTGAAGGTAGCCTTTAGGTACTTTGTTGAGGCTCAAAGTTCATAAGCTGATGGGTTGTCCTTGAATATACTGATGACACAAGGAGGGTAAAGTATTCAAAGAGATATACCTGAGATACTAACAGCAAACACCGTCCATAGTCTATTGTTTCATGTTTAATAAGTAGAGTCTAGACTAGGATAGTATCGTTTTAGTTGCTTGAGGACAAGCAAGAGTTTAAGTTGGGGGTGTTGATGTGCCGGGTAATTTCGGCACATTTTGATACTACTTGCTTAGAGTTTAACTTGTTTTATGTGCAAATTCTATCGATACTTATGTAATTTTACTGTATTTGCAGAACATCGAGTGTAAGGATCCAAAAGCACGAAATAAAGCTCAAAAAGTCAACTGAAGACAAGAAAAGAGATCAATAGCATCGCAGATGTGAATATGCAATCGCAAACAGCACATGCAGACCGCATATTTCACAAACAAATAGCAAACAAGGACAGAACTCTGGGCACTTCTTCATGTCGAGAATGCGGTCGCATATGCGACCGCAAAATAAGAATGCGAACCGCAAAATAGCACTGTGAAACCGCAAATGCAAGCAGAGTTTCTGGGTGAAAATCAGGGTGAAGAATGCGATCGCATAATCAACATGCGGACTGCAAAACCATAATGCGATGAAGGCAAAACTCTTGGGTTATATATGCGACAGTCGATGAAGATTTGCGGTCCACATTTCTATTTTGCGACAGAAATGCGGTCCGCATTATTACAGCAGGGGCAAATTAGTCCGAACTTTGCCTCGGTTTTTAGGCCTCTATAAATAGGTTTAATAGGGTTTTGTGAGGGGCATCTTGTCATAATTGAGAGTACAAAGTACGAGCAATTAACTAGTTTGAATTCTTGGAAGCTTTTGGGATCAATTACCTTCTATTTTGTAAGATGATGACAATTACTATTCTTTTTTATTCAATTTTCAGCATGAGTAGCTAAGCCCAAACGCTAAGGTTGTGAACCCTAGATGGGTATAATGTTGTTGAGATTTTGATATTGAATATGGATTTAATGGAAGTTTGATATTTATTTACTTCTTATTCTTCAAACAATTGTTAGTGGTTGCAAACATTAACGAACACCAATTTATTCTATCTTAGCTTGGAAAAGTGGGATAGAATTTGGTAGAAGTAAATAACAAAGACTCAAGGCTTTAAACCTTGTTTAATAAAATCGCTTAGGAATAAGTGGGTTTTAATTTGGCATTAATTGATTGTTCTTAATCACAACTCTTTTGTATTTGGAAAAATCATAAAGAGGATATATTATCCAACTATTGGAAAATATTGGGTAGTAAATTAGGCATCAATTGCATATCAAGAAAGTTTTCCGTTGGAAATATTCAATATTAATATCAAGAGCATTATACTACATTAAGGGGGACACAACCTTGGTTTCTTTAATTCTTATTATTTACATTCACAATATTACAATCAGTTTTCGCTTATCCTCACGTTCAATATTCCTTTTTATTATAATTACTTGATATTATTACGACTTAGTCGAGTATTACACTAATTAGATAAACGTTTCACACCTATTCCCTGTGGGATTCGACCCCAACCTTGTTGGGTTATTATATTTGACACTGACCGCTTACACTATTCTTAAGGTGTAATTTGAGCGTATCACTAGTATTTTTGTCTATCACCTTATTCTGAAAACTTCAACAAAATATTCTCACTTTTAGCTCCCCTTGCTCTCACTGGCTCTTCGGAATGCCTAGCATTCTCTCCTTTTTTTCTAGGGGCGGGAGTCATACTAAGGTAAATATTTATCCCTTCTAGAATTCCACTGCCTATCTTCTGAAATTTCTGAATATTCTTGTATTCATATCTGACTATACTATTCTAGAGTGCACCACTTGGGTGGCTTACAAGGAGAACTATTACCACACTTGCAATATCCTTCGAAAATGTTAGCTAATGCTAACAATCCATCCACCATTTTGGTTACTCTAACCCCAACTGGATCCTGATATCCCATTAATCTCTTAAACTATATTTGTTAGCTCCCATGGGGCATAACTAAGATGTGTGTTGTCAAGTATATATATTTCTATTACTGTTGAAGGTAACTCAGAATACTTATATTTCTCTGCCTGAATTGTAAATGATAATCATCACTAACTGGGTACCTCATAACCTTCTTCATCTTGCTCCTTTTAATTGTTGAAACTTGTATCTACTTTCTGATTCTCTCGTTGCTTTTTAAACCATGGGTGGATAGATATTCATGCCTTAGGACTCCTTATCAAGAAGCTTACACGTCTTAGTACACACATGATCTGCTGAAGACCTCACATTCACTCATCATAAGCATGATGCAAAATCGTTCCTCTGACTTAACTCTTCCACAGCCACATTCAATCTCTTTCCAATTATCTTTCTGGATGTAGGTATCATTGTATTACAAATAAAATAGAACTTAGGAGTCTGAATTCTTACAACTGAGCTCTACCACATGATCTAGAGTAAGAAGAAAGAGTGATAGTCCTAAATGCCCTATAGACTCCTGCTTATAAGTGTGGTGCACGACACACCCATAAACAAGACTCTACTAGACACGGCTTGTAGACTCCCTAGAACAGAAGTGCTCTGCTACCACTTTTGTCACGACCCAATTCGCAGGGCCGTGATGGGCACACGGTGCCTTACTCAATCGAGTACCAACGTGACATATCTTTCTTATCATACAATCATGGGTGAGTGGGCCAGAAGGGCCGTCATGAGATAACCAGAATAAAACATAAGTGAATGCTCGACATAGGATGACCTAACATGGTATACAAACTCATACATGTGAAATACGGGCCTATACGACCGAAATGATCATTTGTACACTCAAAACATAGGCCGACAAGGCCATACAATCATCCATATACATGACATATGTCTACAAGCCTCTACGAGTACATAAATATCATAAAGGCCAGGATAGGGCCCTACCGTACCAATCTATACATGTCCAAAGCATACTGACTAGTAGGCAACTCCGGAGCAAGTGGAGTGCACCAACACCTTCCGCTAAGCTGATAGCCTACTAGGAGTACTGTCAACCTATCTATCGGGACCTGCGGGCATGAAACGCAGTGCCCCAGGAAAAAGGGACATCAGTACAAATAAAGTACCGAGTATGTAAGGCACAAAAGAAACATGGAGTAAAGAACTCAACCTGTAAGTCTGAAAAGCTCTGTGAATCATGAAAATCTATAATGTCATGCATATGTGTATCAATGTCATATCATGCATAGGTATATGCCTACATAACATCATCAAGTCTCTGAGGGCATCCCATCATATCATCTCGGCCTCTGTGGGCGAAAATATCAACGTATACCAGCTGATCAGGTGGTGGTGCATATATAACGCCGTAACCTTTCCCATACCCCATATACATATAATATACGCGTATATAATGCCATCTAGTCATGGGTAAACGTACATGTATAAATGAATGCAATGCATAATGAAGTAATTCAATGAGATCTCTCGGAATGTCATAAGATCATTATGCCTTTGGATGAACTTTATCAACCTACGTATTTTCTGAGACCCCTGAACAGATGATATAATAATAGGACGCATAGGAAATCAAGAACATAGGCAACCCTAGTACTTTTAAGAATAGAGTCACTTGTGAAAGTTACGTCCAATAACAATGCTAAACTCAGCTCACTGCACCTTAATCTACAACAACGACAGCGAAGCAATTGTCAAGTTACGAATGACTCTCTCACATTTATATAACGAAAGTAACTTAATCTGTAAAAAAAAGAAAAAAAATAGCAGCATTTCCCCTGATTTTGTTGCTCCCTCAAGCCTACTATAGAAGAGACAACAACACAATAATATCAGCAACTCAAAAACAACCTAACTACAATTTAGGACCTTTAATACAACAAAAACCCAAAATATACCATAACACACCCAATCAACAAGTCATCAAGTAGCCTGAAACTGCAACGACGAGTGACCAGCCCGCTACCCTGCCACATGTGGCCTTTTTACATGCCCTTTATCCTCCCAAACTCCATAAATCAGTAGCACAAGAGGACAACACGAGTGGACTACAAACAAGTCCACTAAAAGTGGAATAAATCGAACTCACGGCTTCCGATCACCGTCCCGTGAGTTCTAACTATTAGGAAACGAATTTATCAACCTTACATGATATTTAAAAGCTTAAATACAGAAAGTAGGCATTTCCAAAACTCCAACTACAAAGAAAAAGAGAGGCGGTATAATGATATTTACGTCGTAGGGATCGTTCTAATGTTATCGCTTCTTGATTTCGTACTTGTGATGTTAATCTTCTTTGAAACCCTTGTAGAGAGCTTAAATATAGGTTTATGGTGGTTCTCTGTTCGTGTTCTATGAAAATTTAGAGAAAGACGACTTAAGACCTACATATATATATATATATCAACTTTTGAAAAGTCAAAGAGGTGCTAGCTTGGCACCCTAGCATTGGCCCTTCTTCAAACGCTCATATCTTTTAATCCAAATGTCATATGAATGAACGATTAAGAATGTTGGAAAATAAATTCCAAGAACTTAAATTTGTTATATAATATGTCCCAAAAATACCTCATATAATACACGAAATATATAGCTCAAAAAACTTCATTACATGACAAATCCTTAGTCGGTTTTTCCGCAACTAAAATCCGATTTATCCCAAACTTTATATTTTATGTCTAAACATCATATATAGTCAAATTATTACTTTATAATCATTTAAATCATGATTAAAAAGTATTATATTCATTATACGTCACCTTGGGACGCACAGGCTATAATACTTGTGATGACCTTTGCCAACTTTCGTTCCACAACTCACTTGACTTTAAAACGTAATACACGATTATCATACGAATAAAATAACTCATAACATAACCTCTTTATCATGTTAAGAACCCCCAAGTCTCACCCCAAAAGTACATATTATAGATTCCCAATTTGTCGATTTTCGATGAAACTTATTTTCTTCAATTTGTTTAGTTTCTAAACCTTCCAACACTCTTGGTTCTTGTTATTCATGATCATAAATATTTGTAATGTCCAAGGTAACATGATTAACTTACTTTATAAAATTTCAAGGAAAATCTCATTTCTGAGCTTACATCACTTGACTTACGACATACTCTCATATACGAAAACATGGGGTGTAACAGTATATGCGACCTCAGATCTGCATCGGGGCTTCATTTTTTCTAATTTTATAACCCCACCACATTTCATTTTATCTAGCCATAGGGGTCATTTTTGAGGGATTATCTGATATTTTAGAGAGAGATAAGAGAGTTATTCTAGAGAGAGAAAGGGGAGGATCTTAGGATTTCACTACTCAACTCGGATCAAGCCTTGAAATTTAATCAAGAGGAACTTGTTAAGGTTTCTAAAAGGTAAGAATTTCTTCCCCCAATTCTCCAACTTCAGATTTGGGTTGGTCATGGGTGATGAGAATAGACTTATAACATGCATGAGCTAATAGGGATTGTGGGGAAGTTGTTGGACAATTTTGGGTGGTTTTGTTGTTGAATTGGTTCAGGAAAGGTTGGGTTGTCATTGTAGCAGCTCTTTCCATACGAATTCCTCTAATCATGCTTGTAATTCTTCCCACTTCTACAGATTGGCATCGTTAGGAGTTTCGGGATGTTATTGTTACACCACGGAAAGCTCTTTCGAGGTATGAAGGCTGAAATCTTCTTCTAGTATCGGACCTCCAGTATTCTTATAAAACTCAATCGTGTGTAGTTCGAACTTGAAACACCGTTGAAGTGGGATGTTTAAGCTAGTAAATTGATTACCAAATTGCATAATGTGTCAGAACCCTCATGTGTTGATGATTCTCTATTTTGACTTAATTATGTTATACCCCTTTTGGGAAGAAAGTTTGTACGAAATCAATGTGATCAATTCTTATATCTCATATGATGGAATATTATGAATTTATATTTTGTAAAGGCCAAAGGTTCCAAATGGTTTGATTTGAAAGGAAATCTCTTGTACGAACTATTATCAATTTTGAGAATCTAAATTGTGGCATTGTGATTACACCTCCATCCGCCCACATTGGGGTGAGGCGGCAGGGCCACTTTGTATAAAATTGTGGTATTGTCATACAGGCTGTTATAGAGAATCCCCAATTTGAAATTTATAAATGTTATTGAAAGCTTTAAAGGAATTTGCTATGGTTTTAACGGCTATTTAAGCTCTTTTATTGCTTCCATGATTCGTCACATTCATGTTGTACTTCCAATCCTTGAAGGCGGTATTTGGTTTTCATACCAGTACTATTCGACATGTACTAACGTCCCTTTTGCCGAGAGCGTTGTATCTTTAATAGGTACAGGTGGTTCCACAGCAGGCGGCTTTGATCAGTGATAGCGGTACACCCTCTTCCCAACTGACTTGGTGAGCCTCACTTCATTTTGGGGTCATATATCTTTTATTCCTTATGCATTATGTTTTGAGGTATAGCCGGGGCCTTGTTGCTGGCACTATCATAAAACCCTTTTGTATCTGTTAGAGGCTCTGTAGACATAGTGTGGGTTGTATGTTGGCGCCGGAAAAGTCATACTAGTAATGTTGTATTTGTATCACATGTCCCACTTCACACTATGAAAGTCTATTTGTTTTGAGAATTATTAATGATGTAATTAATGGTAATGAATTGGTGTTGCTCACATGATCTTCTCCTGGTCTAATTAATGAAATAGATCTTCTCTTTATTCATGGGTGAGTTCGGGTAAGAGGTATTGTACAGGCTTGATCGGCCGAGTTATGTCGGATTTGGCGTCAGTCGCGCTCCTCGAGGTTGGGGCATGACAAGCTTGGTATCAGCGCCTAAGGTTTTAATGTGTCCTAGGATGTCTCGGAGCCGTGTCTAGTATAATCCTTCTTATCGGTGTGTTGTTGACCACATCTATAATTAGGAGGCTACTTGGGCATTTAGGAATAATACCCTTCTTTGATGTTCTAGATCGTGTGTAGAGCTGATTGCAAGACTGTTCCTCCTCTAACTCATGCATTTCTTTAATTTTCAGTATATGGCGCCTAGGAAGAAAGCAAGAACTGGCTAACGAGCGAATGCCACCCCAGGAGTGGCAGTTGATTCTATACCTGATGATGTGGCTGAGCAGCTGAGGGGTGAGGATATTCCCCCAACTATTACACTACCTGATTCTACTACTCCTGCTCAGACTGCACCAATCCCTACTCCTATTGAGGGTGCAACTATTCCACCCCCAGCCTCAGCTTTCGGTCCCGGTGTTTCTGATGGGGATCTTAGGGGAGCCATACAGATGTTGGCTCAAATAGTGGCTTCCCATGCCCAGAGATTGAATGTTGCACCTACTTTTTCCAGTTCGCCAGGGGATTCCGCTAGTTCCAGGGTGAACAGGTTTCTTCAGTTGTATCCTCTAGTGTTCACAGGTAATGATCCTGAGGAGGACGCCCATGACTTTATTGACGAGACGCACAAGACCCTCCGAGTTATGCGTGGTACTGAGACAGAGGGAGTGGAGTTGGTCTCCTACCGCCTGAAAGGGGTGGCCTATTCTTGGTTTGAGATGTGGGAGGACTCTCGTGAGGAGGGGAGCCCTCCGGCGAGGTGGAGTGAGTTTGCTAACGCCTTTATTGACCATTTCTTGCCTGTCGAGACTAAGGCGTCCGTGCCGCTGAGTTTGAGATCCTGAAGCAGGGTGGCATGAGTGTGTGGGAGTACCATATGAGGTTTGCGCGCCTATCCAAGTATGTCATTTAAATGTTGCCTACTATGGAGGCAAGAGTGCGCCGGTTTATGCAAGGCCTCAGCCTTTTTGTTATCAATGAGGCTTCTACAGCTGCCTTGAATTCTGATATGAACTATGGGAAGAGTGGCATTTTCTCAAGTCACGAAGATTGCAAATTGAAAATAGAATAGAGCGAGAGGGTAGAAATAACGCCCGATCCGGGGGTAACTTGGGTGGTTCTTTTGGTGGTGGTGATATGATAACATTCAGGGAGGGGGGGGGGCGGTCATCAGGGCCATCCCAGTCCTTTGCTCAGTCTTCATTTAATGCACAACCATCTTATGGAAGGCTATAAGTACGTGTTTTAGTTGCTTATTGCACTCTAATTTACTACACTTTATTCATGTTTGAGCTTTAATTGGTAGTGTTTTGCACTTACTGTGTGTTTTATGCCTTGTAGGAGTGATTCCGAGCTATGTAGATGTTACGGAATGAAGTTGAGTGATTTGGATCTTTGAAGTCTAAGTAAAAGCCCAAGGAATTAAGCCAGGAATGTGTTCGAGGATCGAAGACCAAGTCTGGATGTCAAAAATCGAAGTTTGAGCAAACCTTTGAGAAAACCCCACAACCACGGCGCGTGGGGCGCAGCACTGCAAATCTTGCTGCCTGGCAGACGTTGACCTCTGTGTTGGAGTAAGTGAGTGGGTTGTGAAAAGTGTGTGGTGTTTTTGAGTCAAATCTTGAGGCAAGGATGTTATGGTATTGTGCTTAGTCTTTTTTAAATATTCTTGGTGTGATAAGTTACTAGAGTTGTTGAAAAAGGTCATTTCTATATGAAGCGTAGTTTGATTGCTCGAGGACGAGCAATGGTTTTAGTGTGGGGTGTTGATGATAGGCTATAATTACGTGTTTTAGTCACTTATTGCACTCTAATTCACTGCACTTTATTCGTGTTTGAGCTTTAATTGGTAGTGTTTTGCACTGTGTGTTTTATGCTTTTGTAGGAGTGATTCCGAGCTATGTAGATGTTATGGAATGAATTCAAGAAATTTGGAGCTTTTAAGTCAGAGTAAAAGCCCAAGGGATTAAGTCAGGATCGTGTTCGGGGGTCGAGGACCAAGTTTGGACGTCAAAAATCAAAGTTTGAGCAGTACTCTGAGAAAACCCCACAGTCGCGGTGCGTGGGGCGCTGCAACAGTGCAAATCTTGCTGCATGATAGATGTAGAGCTCTTTGGATTTCCCCACTAGTGCGCCGCATGGCTCTTGTCCCATGCGGCACGATTGTGTAATTTTTACAGAGTGAAAATCCTATTTCGGCTAGGAGAAGGTGGTTTCGTCAGGGATCGACCATACTTGGTATAAATACATGAAAAAACGTTATTTTCAGGACTTTTGACATACTTTAGACCTATGGAATCTAAGGAGGAGTTGGAAGAACACAAGCACAAGATTTCATCATTCCTTTCTCACTCAAAACCCGAGATTGGATCGAATTTATGTTTTCCTATATGTTAATTATATTTGTGATGAATTGTTCCATGTCTATGCAGTAGTTCCCTTTAGTGTTTGATGGATTTGGTGTATTGATGATTATTTGCGAATTATAACTCTAGTTTTATGTATTGAATGTTTTGGATGATTTAATTGTTGCATCTATATTCACTTGTTCATGTAATCGAGAGAGGCATAACTTGTGATAACTTTGCATTATATTGTTGGTTGAGTTCATTAATTATTCTTAATAATCGAAAGAGGCTAATTGAAGCAGTGATTAAACCTGGTTAGGAGGATAATCGAGAGAGGTTCTCCTATAGACCAATCCACTACGCATTCTTGCATATCTTCACGTGCTTAGATTGGTTCATCTTGTGAAGTTAAGACTTAATCAAGAGAGGAGTTTTTGCTGAGTGTGCGAACTAATAATTGAGTGAATTCAAGAGACTCACCTGAACATTAAAAGTGAATTACCTAGAGTTAAGTCCCAAATAATTATCTTGCATCGATTCTATCAAAACCCTATCTTCTCCCATTGATAACCCTCTTTGCTTATTCCTTGTTTCGATTGTCATTAGTCAATAACATTAGGCTCTTAGTTAATTTTAGTTAGAAATTATATAAATCTCTTTTGTTGATCATCTTGGGTAGCAACCAAGCTAGAAACTACAAGAATATTGTTTAAATCCAATCCATGTGGATACGATATTATACAATACTATATTTGATTAGCAAGTTATAATTTAGGTGTGTATTTCGAGCTCGTCAAATTAGTGTCGTTGCCGGGGATTGACAATCAATAGTGTTTGAAACAGTTTGTAGTGCTAATTCAGGAATTTTTCTTTTTAATTTTTCCCTTTTTATATTTGGTTTTTGTTGGCTGTGTGCAGGTTACAGGTTTAGATTGGTGTATGACTCGAGCTTCTACAAAAGAAGTGCTACCATACGAGCCCAAGATGGAAACATAACTGCGACAGTTGAGGAAGGAAAGAAATCTCACAGAGAGGTTAGAAAAGGTCGGGCAATCCTCAACCAAAGAACTTATGGCTGGAAATGGTGATGATAATGTAGATTTGGCTGCAAGAGAGGCAGCCCAACAACAAGAAAAAGCTGCACGAGATGCTGAGGAAGCAGCTATTAGAGATGCACAGATTGTCTATAAGGAAGAGAGGGGTCGGGGAATTGCTCAAAATCAACCCGTGGCTGTAGACCATTTCGGAAATATAGCTCCCATGCCTGGATGACCATTGGGAGATTATGCTAGACTGGTCTACAATCAAGGATTATCAAATGTGAGACCACCTCCAATTGCAGCTAACAATTTCGAATTGAAACAAGGGTTGCTTCAAACCCTTCAGAATTGTTATGTCTTTAGAGAGAAGATGAGCTCAGATCCAAATACACATCTAATGGACTTCGAGGAGATTAGGAACACCTTTCAATATAATGGTGTGTCACAAGATGCAGTGTACTTAAGGACATTCCCCTTCATACTCAAAGATGATGCAAAACAGTGGCTTCGAAGCTTACCCACGGGATCGATTAGAACATGGGACGAGATGAACGGAAAATTCCTTGATAAATATTTCTCCTTAGCTAAGACGGGCAAGTTTAGAAGAGAAATCCATAACTTCTGCCAGAAATAGTCTGAAACTGCTTTTGAAGCATGGGAGAGGTTTAAGGAGATAGTTCGAAAGTGTCAACATAGTGGAATTGAATTCTGGATGCAACTCTAGGACTTTTGGGATGGATTGACACCGGCCTCGTGTAGAACATTGAGCAATGCAGCTGGAGGCCCATTGATAAAGAAGATTCTAGAGGAAATAGTTACAATTCTTGATGAGTTATTTGAAGATGCTAACCAGTGGCCCTTTGAGCGTGCTAAAAGACGAAGATCAACTGGTGTTCATCAAGTTGATGCTACTACATCTGTGCAGGTACAACTTGATGCTATGGATAAAGAAATAAGGAAGCTAACCTTGGCTACAATACAATGTGAGCCTCATACAGCCTGTGATAAATGTGGAAGAGGACACCCTACTCATGAGTGTCCAGCCTCAATTGAGGAAGTAAATGCTGTGGGAAGCTACAATTTTAATGCAATGGGCAGAGGCACGCCGGTTTTTCATGGAGTTAACCTAGGGGTACCACGAATGCATGGCAACAAAATAACTCTAGACCCCAGGGACAAGGAGCTTCAGCATTCCAAAATAAATAAAGGCAGCAATATCAGCCTTAACAGGCCATTCAGCCGCGTCTAGAGGATCTAATGAAGGCCTTCATTATCAAGACAGATGAGAGGTTGGACGCCCATGGAGCAGCTATCAAAGAATTGGGCACATCTTTTCAAAACCTGGAGAGACAGGTTGGGCAACTTGCAATAATAGTATTTGAGAGGGCTCCAGGAAGTCTCCCTGCTGATATTGAGAGAAATCCCAAGGAAACAGTGAATGCTGTAATCTTGAGAAGTGGGCAAGTGTTGAAAGATCCTACACCAATCCAAAATGATGTGAAACTTGAAAAACAAAGTGGGGAGCAGCTGAAAAGTGACGATGACAAGAAGAAGAAAGACTCAATGAAAGCTGAGAAAAAGAAAAAGGAAGAAACATTGAGAAGGGAGGAACCTGAAGAGAGCAAGCATATGCCAGCGCTACCTTTCCCTCAAAAGCTATGTAGAGAAAAGCTGGACAAGCAATTTGAGAGATTTCTGGATATGTCGAAACAGGTTCGTGTAAACTTACCATTCACAGAAGTGCTCTCACAAATGCCCGCTTATGCCAAATTCTTGAAGGAGATCCTTACGAAGAAGAGAAAAGTAGAGGAAACCTCAATGGTCAAGCTCATAGACCATTGCAGTGCGATATTGCAAAATAAACTCCCACAAAAGTGTGGAGATCCAGGGAGTTTTACTATACCTTGCTCTTTAGAAATTATTAATTTTGATAAATCATTATGTGATTCTGGTACCTCAATTAGTCTGATGCCTATATCTATTTACTAGAAATTGGAGAAGGAGATTGGAGAGATAAGGTCTGCACCCATATCTTTGCAGCTAGCAGACCAGACGACTTTAATACCTGAGGGGATAGTGGAAAATGTGTTAGTTCGGGTGGATAAGTTTGTATTTGCGATGGATTTTATAGTGGTAAAAATTGAGGGAACCAAGGAGGTCCTCCTCATCCTAGGAAGACCATTCTTAGCAATGGATAAAGCGATATTGGATATACATCAGAGAAAACTCATGCTTAGAGTGGGTGAGGAGATGTGACTTTCAAGATGGATGTAGAAAAGGGGGCACAAAAGGAAAAACCAGCTGTGAGTGTTGAGTGAAAAGTGAAGGGTTCAAATGATAAGGCTGCAGTTAGCAAGAACGATAAGTGTGGGATGTATCCCAATAAGGCTGAGAAGAAGCTGTCTGCATGGATGTGTGCATTAGTTTAGGCGCGAGGAATGGAGTCCGACTTCGACTCACACCCCGACTAGATATTCAGGGAAGTTTCCTCTACCTTATGCTTTTGAATTGTGTGTCATGGGGACATGCCACAACTTAAAGTGTGGGGTGGGGGATATTTGTATGTATGTATGTGTGTATATTAGTTTTCTGTTTGTTAGTTGTAGTAGTTAGAGATAGAAAAAAACATAAAAATTTAAAAAATTTCGATTTTTCCTGATGATGGATATCATAGACAGGTTTCTTGAGGGGTTAAAGTCGAAAGGAAAATGACAAAAAGATTTTTGTTTGTAGGTAGTGTAATAATGCTCCCTTGGTTTTTCTTGCTGCCGCGGTTCTTTTTCAAGGGTTTTGTTTGAACCGGGTGTAGTTAGTTTTTATTTGTGTTAGGAGTAGAAAACCTTGTGCTATGATTTGAATTGAAAGTAATATATCTTGACTTTATTATACCTTGAGAATAATAAGTGCTTTAGTTGTGATTCTTATGCTCAATTTTTTACTCTTGTATAAGTACCTTAAATTGTATGATCTTAACTTTTCTTAACCGCTTTGACTAGAGTGTCTTGATAGTCCGATATGGAGTGAGTTAGGTGCCATGTGTGGGTGAGGTTTATTGTTATTTTGTGCATTGCATTTGATTTCTTGAACTTGCCCTGTGTCTTTGCAAAGCGAAATCGTAGTTTATTCAGTTTTGGAAGTGATATAGGCATTTCTTTGTTGATCCAGTTATGTGTTTACCCAACTATTTGTTATGTATCGTAGTTAACCCCTTTGAAACCGTAATCCTATTTCTTTGGCAACCACATTACAAGCCCTACCCATTTGTTTTAATTGACAATCTATTTGAACCTTGTACCTCTTGTGAGCACTTGAATTTGTTATGAACTTTGTAAAAGTTGAAGTGTGGGGTGGTTGGTTTGGCTTTAGAGTGGAACTATACGGAGAAAGGTGCAATGTTTTGAAAGAGTAAGAGCCACTTGAATTGAAAAAGAAATAAAAAAGTAAGTGTATGATTTGTTAAAAATATTGCTTGATAGTGGTTACTTGATGTAATTGTGCTTAAAGAAGTAAGGAGTTAATGTATATTGATGTGAAGGTGGAGTTATGGTTTGACATAAGTGTGGGGTTTTGAATGGTTAGTTGTATGTATTAAAGTGCTTAGGGAGGTGTAGTCACTCTTATATCCAAATGTATCCTACCCATCCCGCAGCCTACATTACAACCAATTAAAGTTCTACTTGATCCTTGACAAATGAGTTCAATTAGTAGAGTAGTATACTACGGGCAAGCCTATGGTAGGTTGGTTGTGGCATATGAATGTTACTTCTGAGAGTGAGTGTTTCTATCTTGAGTTCCCGATTGTTCATAGATTTTATTGTGTGTGAAACTACTCGCTATTGTTGTGTGAGGGCACTTGAAGGAAAGGTAACGTCGTTGACCTCTGTGTTGGAGTAAGTGAGTGGATTGTGAAAAGTGTGTGGTGTTTTTGAGTCAGATTTTGAGGCAAGGATGTTACCGTATTGTGCTTAGTCTACTTTAAATATTCTTGGTGTGATAAGTTACTAGAGTTGTTAAAAAAGGTCGTTTCTATATGAAGTGTAGTTTGATTGTTCGAGGACGAGCAATGGTTTAAGTGTGGGGTGTTGATGGTAGGCTATAATTATGTGTTTTAGTCGCTTATTACACTCTAATTCACTGCACTTTATTCGTGTTTGAGCTTTAATTGATAGTGTTTTGCACTTATTGTGTGTTTTATGCTTTTGTAGGAGTGATTCCGAGCTATGTAGATGCCATGGAATGAATTCGAGCAATTTGGAGCTTTGAAGTCTGAGTAAACGCCCAAGGGATTAAGCGTGGATCGTGTTCGGGGGTCGAGGACCAAGTCTGGACGTCAAAAATCAAAGTTTGAGAAGTACTTTAAGAAAGCCCCACCGTCGCGGCGTGTGGGGCGCCGAAATAGTGCAAATCTTGTTGTCTGATAGATATTGAGCTCTTTGGATTTCCCCACCAATGCCCCACATGTCTCTCGTCCCATGCGGCATGCCTGTGCAATTTTTACAGAGTGAAAATCCTATTTTGGCTAGGAGAAGGTGGTTTCGTCTGGGCCCGACCCTACTTGGTATAAATACACGGAAAAATATTATTTTCGGGAATTTTGACACACTTTAGACCTAGGGAAGCTAAGGAGGAGTTGGAATAACACAAGCACAAGGATTTCATCATTCCCTCCTCACTCAAGATCCGAGTTTGGATCGAATTTATTTTTGCCTATACGTTAATTATATTTGTGATGAATTGCTCCATGTCTATGGAGTAGTTCCCTTTAAGGTTTAATGGATTTGGTGTATTGATGATTGTTTGCGGATTATAACTCTAGTTTTATGTATTGAATCGTTTTGGATGATTTAATTGTTGCATCTTTATTCACTTGTTCATATAATCGAGAGAGGCAGAACTTGTGATATCTTTGCATTATATTGTTGGTTGAGTTCATTAATTCTTATTTGTAATCGAAAGAGGCTAGTTGAATCAGTGACTAAACCTAGTTAGGAGGATAATCGTGAGAGGTTCTCCTAAAGACCAATCCACTACGCAATCTTGCATATCTTCACGTGCTTACATTGGTTCATCTTGTGAATTTAAGACTTAATCAAGAGAGGAGTTTTCTTTGAGCGTGTGAACTAATAATTGAGTGAATTCGAGAGACTCACCTGAACATTAAGAGTTAATTACTTAGAGTTAGGTCCCAAACATCTTGTACCTATCCTATCAAAACCCTATATTCTCCCATTGATAACCCTCTTTGCTTATTCCTCATTTTGATTGTCATTAGTCAATAGCATTAGACTCTTAATTAATTTTAGTTAGAAATTATATAAATCTCAATTGTTGATCATCTTGGATAGCAACCAAGCTAGAAACTACGAGAACATTGTTTAAATCCAATCATGTGGATACGATATTATATTATACTATATTTGATTAGCGAGCATAATTTCGGTGTATGTTTCGAGCTCGTCACCGTCAAGGCCCTGTAAGCAGCAGTGGAGTCATTTCAGGCCCATTCAGGGCAACAGGGGACCCTACTAGCAGGGTCGGCCTGGAAGGAGATTCCAGTAGGAGCGGAAGCCCCCATGCCCTAGGTGTGGGAAGATGCAAATTTGGCCTACTTCATGGACCAGCCCATATGCTACGGGTGCGGTATCAAGAGTCACATTCAGAGGGATTGCCGTTTGTCTAGCTAGAGTATGGGCTGGGGTACGGACAACCAGCCAGTTCTACAGCTACTACATCCGCAGCACCTCCCCCGGCTCGAGCCACTCCAGTACCCGCAGGGCGTGGTGTAGCTAGGATTGGTACCCAGAGCTCGGGTGGGCCTAACAGGTTTTATGCTATGAGGAGGCGTCAAGATTCAAAGACACCTCCGGATTTCGTTACAGGTATACTGGCTGTGCAATCTTCCGATGTATATGTCTTATTGATACCAGTTCCACTTTGTCCTATGTCACCCCTTATGTTGCTATGGAATTTGGGATAGAACCGGAATAGGTTCATGAGCCGTTCTCTGTATCTACTCCGGTTGGTGAGTCTATTATGGCCATGCAGGTTTATAGGGATTATGTTTTCACGGTGCGTGGTGGGGATACCATGGCCAATCTCATTGAGTTGGGGATGGTTGACTTTGATGTAATAATGGGGATGGACTGGCTTTATTCATGTTTTTCCAAGCTTGATTGCCGAACCAGAACTGTTAGGTTTGAATTTCTAAATGAGCCAGTTATTGAATGGAAGGGGAATGATGTGGTGCTGAAGGGTAAGTTTATTTCTTACCTTAAGGCCACGAAGATGATCAACAAGGGGTGTATTTACCATGTTTCTTGGGCTTAGCTGGGTATTACAAAAAGTTTGTGGAGGGGTTCTCTACTCTTTCCTCTCCATTGACTAAACTGACGCAGAAGGCAATTAAGTTCCAATAGTCAGATGCTTGTTAAAAGAGCTTCCAGGAGTTGAAATCAAGATTGACTACGACATCGGTGTTGACCCTACCAGAGGGTACGTATGGGTTTGTGGTATATTGTGATGCTTCGAGAATCGGACTAGGGTGTGTATTGATGCAACATGGCAAGGAGATCGCTTATGCTTCTAGGCAACTCAAGAATCATGAGAAGAACTATCCAACACATGACTTAGAGCTCGCGACGGTGGTTTATGCATTGAAGATTTGGCATCATTATTTGCATGGGGTCCTTGTAGATATATTCAGGGACCATAAGAGCCTTCAGTATATTTTCAAACAGAAGGAATTGAATCTGAGACAGAGAAAATGGCTTGAGTTACTCAAGGACTACGACATCAATATCCCATATTATCCGAGGAAGGCTAATGTTGTGGCAGATGCTCTTAGCCGGAAATCCATGGGTAGTTCGGCTCACTTGGAGGCATATCAAAGGTCGTTGGCCAAGGAGGTTAATCAGTTGGCTAGTTTGAGAGTTCATCTTGCGGACTCTAGTGAAGGAGGGGTGGTTGTGCAAAATAGGGCCGAACCATCGCTGGTTTTGGAAGTCAAGGAGAAGCAGTACGGCGATCCATTGTTGGTACAGTTGAAGGAGGGGATTCATAAACAAAAGACTATGGCTTTTTCTCATGGCATGGATGCTAGTACCCTAAGGTACCAAGGGCGATTATGTGTTCCAAATGTAGATGGTCTCCGGGAAAGAATCATGACTGAGGCTCACAATTTTAGGTATTCCGTGCACCCCCGGCTCTACAAAGATGTACCATGACCTTAAGGAAGTCTACTGGTGGAATGATTTGAAGAGCAATGTAACAGACTTTGTGGCAAGATGTCCAAATTGTCAACAAGTGAAGGCCGACACCAAAGGCCTGGTGGGTTGGCATAGAACATAGAAATTTCAATGTGGAAATGGGAGATGATCAATATGGACTTTATGGTGGGAATACCTCGCACCACGCCTCGCAAGTTTGACTAGATTTGGGTGATTGTGGACTGACTCATGAAATCAACACAATTCCTACTTGTTAAGGCTACTGACACAACAGAACAATATGTTTAGGTTTATGTCAAGGAAATAGTCAGGTTGCATGGCACTCCAGAGATGTCTTTAGTGCACCCGATGTTTCATGTATCCATGTTAAAGAAGGTGGTTTGAGATCCGTCGCTTATTGTTCCGGTTGAGACTATTGAGGTTAATGAGGAATTAACTTATGAAGAGATTCCAATTGTCATTCTTGATAGGCAGGTTCGAAAGCTGAGAAACAAAGAGATTACCTCCGTGAAAGTTTTATGGCGAAACCAACAGGTTGAAGAGGCCACTTGGGAGGCCGAGGAAGAGATGAGGAGGAAGCACCCTAATTTGTTTGAATAATTATGTATTTAGGTAGTTGTGCTCTATGAAAATGTTAAGATTTTACCTTTATGAATTATGTTTCACTTGTACAGTTGTTGTTAAGGGTGTTCCTTTTTGGTAATATATTGCTTATGAGGCCACGACTGGTGTTGTTTTCGTGTTATGTTGTGTCGCTGGATTTTGTATATGTTGTTAGGATTGGTTTATGGAATTCTCTAACAAGTGGATAGGCCCAGTTATAGGGGAGACTCTAGCGAAATTTTTTGACATATAGGGAGTTAGTCAAACTTTGGAACTTCTGGTGTATGAAGTAACAGTTGGGTCACAGATGCTAATGGTGGATTTTGACCCTCATTCGAGGACGAATAATCCTAAACGGGGGAGGATGTAAGGCCCCCGTAAAATTTCACCTAAAACCTGGGGTTTCATGGTGCCGAGGTAGGCTAATGTATTTGAGGGTTGTAGCAAATCTTTGAGGGTTGAACAGTGCATTGGGGAGTTGAAGAAAAATTGTTGCAGAATATGGCATTTCTGCGATCGCAGAACTACTCCGTGGACCGCAGATCCACCGTGAAGTGAAACAGAGAAATGAGCCAATTTTGGAGGTTGTTTTGTTGTCAGCTATGCGATTGCATGAGCGTTTTCGCGGGCCACACATCCATCGTAGAACTAGCATGAGAAATTTCAGAAGGAGGTTCTGCGGTCCATTATACGACCGCAGAATTGATATGCGGACCGCAGACCTATCACATACCTGCAAAGAAGTGCCCAGTTTCGGAGGGCCATTATATAGTCCATTTTGCGGACTGCAGAAGTGTTATGGGGTTTCATATATAACCGCGGATTTACATTGGGGCTTCATTTTTCCTAATTTCATAACCCAACCCCATTTCATTTATCTAGCCATAAGGGTCATTTTTGAGGGATTATCTGATATTTTAGAGAGAGAAGAGAGCTATTCCAGAGAGAGAAAGAGGAGGATCCAAGGATTTCACTACTCAACTCGGATCAAGCCTTGAATTTTAATCAAGAAGAACTTGCTAGGATTTCTAAAAGGTAAGAATTTCTTCCCCCAATTTTCAAATTTCGGATTTGGGTTGGTTATGGGTGATGACAACAGATTTATCACATGCATGAGCTAACAAGGATTGTGGGGAAGTTGTTGGACAATCTTGGGTGGTTTTGTTGTTCAGTTGGTTGAGGAAAGGTTGGGTTGTCATTGTAGCAACTATTGCCATACAAATTCCTCTAATCGTGCTTGTAATTCTCCCTCTTCTATAGATTGGCATCGTTAGGAGTGTGGGGACGTTATTGTTACACCACGGAAAGCTCTTTTGAGGTGTGAAGGCTGAACTCTTCTTATAGTATTAGACCTCTCGTATTCTTACAAAACTCCATCGTGTGTAGTTCGAACTTGAAACACCGTTGAGGTGGGATGTTCAATCTAGCAAATTGATTAACAAATTGCATAATATGTTAGAACCCTCATGTGTTGATGATTCTCTATTTTGACTTAATTATGTTATACCCATTTTCGGAAGAAAGTTTGTACGAAATCAATGTGATAAAATTCTTATATCTCATATGATGGAATCTTATGAACTTATATTTGTAAAGGCCAAAGGTGACAAACAGTTTGATTTGAAAGGAAATCTCTTATACAAACTATTATTGTTTTTGAGAATCCAAATTGTGGCATTGTGATTACACCTCCACCAGCACACATTGAGGTGAGGCGGCAGGGCCGCTTTGTGTAGAGATTGTGGCATTGTGATTACACCTCCACCCGCCCACACTGGGATGAGGCGGCAGGGTTGCTTTGTGTAGAATTGTGGTATTATGCTAGAGGTTGCTATAGAGGATCCCCAATTTTAAATTTATAAATTTTATTGAAAGCTTTAAAGGAATTTTCTATGATTTTAACAGCTATTTAAGCTCTTTTATTGCTTCCATGATTCGTCACATTCACGTCGTACTTCCAATCCTTGAAGGGGGTGTTTGGTTTTAATACTAGTATGGGTGCAGGTGGTTCCATAGCAGGCGGCTTTGATCAGTGATAGCGGTACACCCTCTTCCAAGCTAACTTGGTGAGCCCCACTTCATTTCGGGGTCGTATATCTTTTGTCCCTTGTGCATTATGTTTTGAGGTATAACCGTGACCTTGTTGCCGGCACTATCATAGTACTCTTTTGTATCTATTAGAGGCTCCGTAGACATAGTGTGGGTTGTATGTTGGTGTCGGGAAAGTCAAACTAGTAATGTTGTATTTGTATCACATGTCCAACTTCAAACTATAAAAGTGTATGTATTTTGAGCATTATTAATGATGTAACTAATGTTAATGAATTGGTGTCGCTCACATGATCTTCTCCTGGTACAGAAATAACGTAAAGAAATTCCCATATTCATCTCCTTCACAGTTAGAAATTTAGGCATGCTTTTAAATTCAAAAATTTAAGCTCAATACTGATAAAATATGCCAAGTACAGCTGCGATAAGGAATGTTATATCTCTATGCCTACATGTCAAACATGCATGTCAAATGTATTGTATCATAGTGATATTCCCAAGCACTCACACTCTCAGAGTGCTCAACGTTTCTATCTCATATTCCCACTCAACACACACAAATCACTCAGCGCTATACGGGTGCCTGGCATCAATGCCCTCACCAAAGTACGTGTATATAAATCATTGTGTTTGAGCTCATTGCGGGTATGTCAGACACTGAAGGGGCGGATCCTGCCCAAGTAATCTAAAGCCTACAAGGCTTGCTGCAGCCTGATCCAGAATAACACTCACACATCTGGCTCTCAGGACCAACTCAGTCATCAATCTCTCCAGTCTCACAGGCTCACAAGTCTCATACTACTCATCTAAAACAATGATAACGTGATGTAACAGTGAATGACAATAGAGACTGAGATATGATATGCAAATGAATAAACATGATTGAGTGCATCTTTGCAGTTAAGCACAAACATGAACAATAGAAATAACCTCAGTGGGTCCCGACATGATAAGTATGAAGCCTAAACATGATTTTTTAACATGAATCACAGCTCAATTACTCTAACAGGTAGGAATTACACGGATAAAACAGGACTAGTAACTACACAGCACCAAAGAAACAACTGAGTCATAATTACCATGGTGCACGCCCGCACGCTCGTCACCTAGCATGTGCGTCACCCCAACACCAACCATATAAGACGTAATATAAGGAATTATACCCCTCAGTACCAGGTTTTGAAGTGTTACTCACTTGAAAGTGCACAACTCAATGATCTAACAAACCCTTACCTCGCGAATCGGACCCCAAACGACTCGAATCTATTCACAAACAACTTAATGTAATCAATACAAGCTATAGGAATGGATTCCATATGATAAAGATATGTTTTTTAACCAAATTTAAAAAGTCAACCCCGGGCCCACATCTCGGAACCCGACAAAATTCACAAATTTGGAACACCAATTCGATAACGAGTCCAACATTCACACTTCTTTGGGGTCATCAGCCGCAAGTGCAGCTTCGCTTTTGTGAAATTTCCTTCGCTTCTACGAAAACCTTCCTGACCAGCGACTTTTGCAACAAACTCTAGCTTCTGCGGCCCTAGTGCTGCACCTGCGGGACCGCACCTACGAAATCCTTTCGCTTTTGCGATTCCATTGCTCCTGACCAAAATATGCATTTGCGGAGCTTCATCACATCTACGGGCTCGCAGATGCAAAAACAACTTCGTACCAATGACCATTGCCCAACTCAACTCAAGATCGCTTCTGTGACCCCATTGTCGGTTCGGTGGCTCCACACCTGCGGCCAAAACCTCGCAGGTGAGGTTGCACAGAACTGAACATAACAGAAATTCCTTAAGTCAAATCCTCAATCTGATTTCAATCCGAATCACATCTGAAGCACCCGGGACCCCATCCAAAATTTGTCACGATCCAAATCTCACATGTCGTGATGGCGTCTATCGCAATACTAGGCAAGCCGACAATCACAAAAAACCATGCATTCTTTAACTTTGAAACATAATAAAATAAGCTTAAGAGTAAGATCTCATAAATACTGATACGGGAATACTGCGATCCAATATAATATTCCCCCAAAATCCGGGTGTCACTGAGTACTTCAGTATCTAAATAACAATATATAGTCTGACTGCTAAATACATTGCATAGGAAGATAGAACAGTACAAGTAAATGAAAAGAAGGAGAGTCAAGGTCTGCGAACGCCAAGGAAGCTACCTCGATTGTCTCCGACAGATAAAGCTCCAAAAGCTAGCAGCCGCCGTACCCGGAAGTACCTAGATCTGCACACGAGGTGCAGAGTGTAGTATGAGTATAACCGACCCAATGTACTCAATAAGTAACAAGACTAACCTTGGACTGAAAGCCGTGACGAGCTCAACAGTTACAATCCAAATACAAAATTTAACAGTGCAAAGATATAAACATGCTTTCTAGTTCAACTGTTAAGCTTAAAAAAAATAAAATATGCCAAGTGTGACTGAGATGAGGAATGATACATCTCTATATATACATGTCAATTGTGCATGCCAATTGTAATGCAATGTAGTGATAAAAATCATATGAATACACTCGGAGAATCAATTCATTCAGTCCTCTCACTCTCTCAATCCTCACAGTCACTCATTTCTCACAGTCACTCAATCCTCCCAATCGCTCGAGACTCGCTCTCAGCACTCACACTCGGAACACGCATTCGCACTCAATAGGTACCTGCGCTCACTACTAGTGAGTTAGATTTCGGAGGGGCGATCCTGGCCAAAACGCTATAATAAGCCAATCATGGCATGAATCAATAAAGTCTGTTGCGCTTTGCAGCCGATCCCATAAATATCTTCACAAATCAATAAAGCCAATCTGCCTCACTCAGTCATAAATCTCTCCACTCTCTCGGGCTGACGAATATCATGATAATCAGCCCAAACAACGATGATGTGATGTATCAATATATGGCAACAGAGACTGAGATATGATATGCAAATGATAGATGTGAATGAGTACATGATTGCAACTTAAGCAAGTAATTCAACAACAACACGAACTCTATGGGTCCCAATAGTACCAGCATATAGCCTAAGCATGATTTCTAACATGAATCACAACTCAATTTCTTTAACACATGGAGAATATATGGATAATGACAAGATTATTTGGTCACACTGTTCCACAGAATCTACCGAGTCACAATTCCTACAGTGCACGCCCACACGCCCGTCACCTAGCATGTGTGGCTCCTCAATACCAACCATATGCATTTAATTCAGGGATTCATACCCTCAAAACCAAGTTTCGAAGTGTTACTTATCTCAAACCATGCAAATCTCTACTCCAATAAGCCCTTGCCTCGCGAATCGGCCTCCGAACGACTCAAGTCTAGCCATAAATAACTCGATACAATCAATACAAGCTATAGGAATCAATTCCATATGATAAATCTATGTTCTTAAGCAAAAGTCAAAAAGTCAACTAAAAAGTACCCCGGGCCCATGTCTTAGATCCGACAAAATTAACAAAATCCGAACACCCATTCGACCACGAGTCCAACAATACCAAAATTACTCAAATCCGATCACAACTCGACCTTCAAATCCTCAGATTAAATCATATGAAGTTTCTACAATTTTCCCCAATTTTCCATCCAAAACACTAATTATAAGATCAATGACATATTCATGTATATTAACCAAATCCGAATTAGAATCACTTACCCCACTCAATTCTTTGAAAAGTCACGACCCAAACCGCTGGCTGCAACGGGCACCCGGTGCCTTACTCAACCGAGTACCAATGTAACTTACCTTTCTTATCATACCATCATGGGTAAGTGGGCCAGAAGGGTCGTCCTGAGATAACCAGATTAAAACATATGAGAATACTCAACATAGGACGACCCAACAAGGAATACAAACTTAACATGTGACATATGGGTCTTTAAGGCTAACATGATCATTTGTACACTCAAAACATGGGCTGAGAAGGCCATACAATCATCCATATATACGACATACATCTACAAGCCTCTAAGAGTATATAAATATCATAAAGGCTGGGACAAGGCCCCGCCATACCAATCTATACATGTCAAGAACATACTAACCAAATAGGCAACTCTGGAGCAAGTGGGGTGCACCAACACCTTCTGCTGAGCTGATAGCCTACTAGGAGGAATGTCATCCTGTCTATCATAACTTGCGGGCATGAAACGAAACGTCCCCAGGAAAAAGGGACGTCGGTACAAATAAAGTACCAAGTATGTAAGGCATAAAAGCAGTATATAAAAGACATGAAAGAAACATGGAGTAAATAACTAAATTTGTAAGTCTAAATAGTTCTGTGAGTCATGAAACATTTATAATGTCATGCATATGCGTATAACTGTCACGTTATGCATAGGCATATGCGTACATAACATTATCAAGCCTCTGAGGGCATCCCATCATATCATCTCGGCCTTTGTGGTCGAAATCATCAACGTATACCAACTGATCAGGTGGTGGTGTGTATTTAACACCATAACCTTTCCGCATATCCAATATACATATAATATATGCGTTTATAACGCAATCTGTTCATAAGTCAATATACATGTATAAATGAGTGCAATGCATAAGAAGTAAGTCAATAATATCTCTCGGGATGTCATAAGATCAATATACCTTCGGTTAATATCATGAAATAATCTTTATCGCTTATGTATTTTCTAACACCCATGAACAGACAATATAGTAATAGGTCATATGGGGAATCAAGAACATAGGCCACCCTAGTACTTCTAAGAATAGAGTCATTTGTGAAAGTTGTGTATTTGCTCGTTTCATTGTATAATATAGATCATGCCGAAAAGAAAGAAGGGATAGCCTTAATATACATTATAGAAATCTGTCCAATAATAATGCTAAACTCAGCTCACTGCACCTTAATATATAACAATGACAGTGAAGCTATTGTCCAGTTACGAATGACTCTCTCATTTATATAACGAAAGTAACTTAATCTTTAACAAAATAACGAGCAACATTTCCCCTGATTTTATTGCTCCCTCCAGCCTACTATAGATGAGACAACTACACAATACAGTAAGCAACTTGAAAACAATCTAACTACAATTCGGACCTTTAATACAACAAAGACCCCAAATATACCACAACACACCTAATCAACAAGTTATCAAGTACCCTGAAACTACAACGACGAGAGACCGGCCCACTACCCTACCACAAGTGGCGTTTCTCCACACCCTTTATGCTTCCAAACTCCATAAATCAGAAGCATAAAAAGTCATTATTAGTGGACTACAAAACACTCCGCTAAAAGTGGAACAAAGCGAACTCACGGCTTACCATCCCCGTCTCGTGAGTTTTAACTTTTAGGCAACGAAGTTATCAACCTTCCTTTATATTTAAAAGCTTAAATATAGAAAGTAGGCATTTTCTTAACTATGAAGTACCTTTCATAACTCAAACTACAAAGAAAAAGAGCGGCGGTGTAATGATACTTACGTCGTAGAGATCGTACTAATATTATCGCTTCTTGCTTTGTACTCGGGATGTTAATCTTCTTTGAAACCCTTGTAAAGAGCTTAAGGATAGGTCTATGGGGATTCTCTGTTTGTGTTCTATGAAAAATGAAGAGAAAGACGACTTATAACCTATATATATATATATATATATAAACTTTTGAAAAATCAAAGAGGTGCTAGCTTTGCACCCTAGGATTGGCCCTTATAGCACGCGAAACGTATTGCTCAGAAAGCTTAATTACAAGGCAAATCCTTAGTCGGTTTTTCCGCAACTTAAATCTGATTTTCCCCTAATTTTATATATTATATCCAAATATCATATATAGTCATATTATGACTTTACACTCATTTAATCATGATTAACAATTCCCATATTAACTATATGTCACCTTGGGACGCATAGGGTGTAACAAATTCCATATATTGGGATAAAATCACTTGTACATTTGACCTAATTTTCAGCATATTTATGAATGTAACTTGTGATGACCTTTGCCAACTTTTGTTCCACAGATCGCGTGACTTCAAAACGTAACACAAGACTATCATACGACTATAATAACTCATAACATAATCTTCTTATCATGCTAATAACCCTAGTCTCACCCCAAAGTATAACATTCCAAACTTATCGACTTTCGACAAAACTTATTTTTCGTTTAGCTTCTAAGCTTTCCAAATCTCTTGGTACTTGTTATTCATGATCATAAAGATTTGTAACCTCCAAGGTAACATGATTAACTTACTTTATGTAATTTCAAATTGGTCTCATTTCTGAGCTTACATCAATTGTCTTACGACGTACTCTTACGTACGAAAATATGGGGTGTAACAGAAAATCCCTCCAAGAATCGCCTCAATCCGAGCTCCCAAAGTCCAATTATGAAATTTCACTCTTACCCTTATTTTTAATATTTTATATTCTACCCTGATGTCCTCCTTCGCGAATGCAGAAAGTACCTCGCGTTCCCGAAGCACAAAACTCAGCTGCCCAGAAATCCTCTTACACGAACGCGAAGTCTCCCTCAAGATCGCGACACTTCGCAGACCTTTGCCTACGTGAATGCATCCCCCTAACCTTGAACGCGAAGGCTTAGGGCCTGGTGCCCAAGCTCGCCTCTCCCTTCTACACAAACGCGAGTGCCCCATCGCGATCGCGATGCATAATTTCCCCAGACCTTCACGAACGCATTGCTCTCTTCGCGAATGCAAAGAATAAATCCTCACTTTCCCAAAATACTCATTGCGAACGCGAGACCTTTGTCATGAATGCATACAAGTAAACCAATACCAGCAAATATCAGTAGTCTTCAAGTTCCGAAATATGCCGAACATGGTCTGAATCACACTAGAGGCCCGCCGGACCTCAACAAAACATACCAACAAATCCTAAAATATCATATGAACTCGCTCGAAGCGTCAAATCACATCAAAAAATGCTAAAACCACAAATCGCGCATTGATTCAAGCCTAATGAACTTATGAACTTTTAACTTCTACACTCGAAGTCGAAACCTATCAAATCGACTCCGATTGACCCCAAATTTTGCAAACAAGACATAAATTACACAATGGACCTATTCTATCTTCCTGAATCAAAATCCGAGCCTAACCACAAAGTCAACTCTCGGTCTAACTTCTCAATTCTCCAAACATGTATTTTTTCAACTTTCGCCAATTCAAGCAAAAATCATCATCAGACCTCCAAATCAATATCCGAACACACTCCTAATTCTAAAATCACACATACAGAGCTATCAAAACCATCAAAACTCCATTCCAGATCCATTAACACACAACTAATCCATACCCAAAATCACGTCGAAATCAACCATACTAAGTAATAAGAGATCAACTCTAGTCTCCAATCCTCTAATAGTCACAACAAAGATCGATACAAAACGTCCACAATGATATTATCGCCCACCGGCATAGATACATAAATAGGTGAAACTAAGGACTCATGGGCATATCTAAAGAAATAGGACGATACATAGGAATAAGTAGAATCAGGGTCAAATAATATGGAAGCATCTCTGTGGCACATTGAAACAATAGATGTGATCATCACATCATCTGAAGCAACAGCCTCTGGCCTAACAGGAATAGCATAGAATCGAGTCTGACCACCATCTGATCGGCCTCCCCCTCTGGGGCGACCTCTAGCAGCCTGAGCCCTATCGCGAGCTGGCTGGGCGAGTGGTGAAGTAACTGGTGTGGAAGTCACCGCCTGACCCCTCTACTGAACTGGACCTCCAAAGCGACGAGGAAACTGTCTCCCTACATGCCCAAACTCCACGCACTCGAAGCAACTCCCCGCTGGTAGTGGGGACTTACCGAGAAACAGAATAACTGCTAGAAGGACCAGGCACAGATGAACCCTGAACCGATGGAGCACGGGATGAACTCTGAGCTGGGAGAGCATTGAGAGATGACTGACCTGAACAAGCATTGTATGAACCATGGCTAGCTGATGCACCCCGATGAACCAGACAAGCCATATGAGGTGGCCTACAAGGACGACCCCTACTGTGGTAAGACTGCCCCCCAGAAGTAACACCACTAAAACCACCCGAGCCATGAGGCCTCTTGGCCTCCCTCTCCTCACGCTCCTGACTACAGACCAGCTCTAGCCGTCGAGCGATATCAACCACCTCGTCAAACCTAGCACCTAATGTATTCTCCCGAGTCATTACAAAATGCAACTAATAGCTGAGGCCATCACTGAACCTCCTAATCCTCTTCCTCTCTATGGGAGCCAACCAGATCGCGCGACGAGCCAACTCTGAAAATCTTATCTCGTACTATGTCATGGACATACCCTCCTAGTGTAGCTGCTCAAACTACCTATGTAACTCCTCCATGCAGGTCGGTGGCACAAACTATTCTAAAAAGAGAATGGAGAACATGCGCCATGAAAGTGGTGCAGCATAGGCTGGCATGCTTCTCTCATAGGCCTCCCACTATCTAAATGCTACCCCCATCAGCTGAAAAGTAGTAAATGAGACCCCACTAGTATCCAGAATACCCGACGTGAAAACAATCTACTGGCACCTATTCGAGAATTTTCGAGCAGCCCTCTGACTCAGCCCCACTGAATGTTGGAGGCTTGAGCCTCCCAAACCTCTTTAGTCTCTTCTACTCCTTATCACTCATAATGGGAGCCACTTGGCCTGAGCAACTGTAACTGGTCAAGCTAGTAATACCCCCGGTGTCTGAAGTCCCTGCATCACCTGCTCTAGCGTACGGGTGGCGGGAGTCTGATAATCTCCCTGGACTGAGAAGTAGCAGGTGGCCGGAATTCAAACTGCCAGAACAAGGCTAGTGCGAATAGTCAATACCTAGACCAGAGCCTCCTGGAGGCCTGAAATCACAATGGGTACACTAGTGCCTAAGATGGTCCCACCAGCTCAATCATTTCTGGAATCTGCTCCTGAGCTGGAGCAAGTGGTGGGTCTCAGGTGCTGCTCTAGCTGCTGTTCGAGCTGCACCTCGGCCTCTACTGCGGCCCTAGCTTGTTGTACTGGTGGCCGTCCTCCCAGACCAATAGTGTCACGATCCAAATCGGAGGGCCGCGATGGGCACCTGGTTCCTTAGTCAATCGAGTACCAACGTAACATATCTTTCTTATCATACCATCATGGGTAAATTGTCTAGAAGGGCCATCCCGAGATAACCAGAATAAAACATAAAGGAATGACATACAACAACCCAACATGAAATAGAAACTTATATAGGTGACATATGGGCCTATAAAGCCTACATGAACATTTGTACACTCAAAACATAGGTCGACAAGACCATATAAGTATCCATATACATTACATCTGTCTACAAGCCTCTAAGAGTACATAAATGTCACAAAGCTCGGAAAAAGGCCCCGCCATACCAATCAATACATGTGTAGAGCATACTAATTAAATAGGCAACTACGGGGCAAGTGGAGTGCACCAGCATCATCCACTGAGCTGATAGCCTACTAGGAGAACTGTAAACCTGTCTATCCGGACCTCCGGGAATAAAACGCAACGCCCCCAGGCAAAAGGGAGATCAATACAAATAAAGTACTGAGTATGTAAGGCATGAAAAGCATTAAATAGAAGACATGAAAGAAACATAAAGTAAAGGACTCAACCTGTAAGTCTGAATAGCTCGGTGAATCATGAAACCTTTATAGCGTCATGCATATGCATATCAATGTCATATCTTGAATAGGTATATGCGTACACAACATCATCAAGCCTCTGAGGGCATCCCATCATATCATCTCGGCCTTTGTGAGCAAAATCATCAACGTATACCAACTGATCAAGTGGTGGTACGTACATAATGCCATCACCTTTACCCATATCCCTTATACATATAATATACGCATATATAACGCCATCCGGTCATGGGTCAATGTACATGGACAAATGAATGTAATACACATGAAGTAAGTCAATGAGATCTCTCGGAATATAAAAAGATCAATATGTCTTCGGTTAATATCATGAAATAAACATCATCAACTTATGTATTTTCCAAGACTCATAAACAGAAGATATAATAACAGGACACGTGGAGAATCAACAACATAGGCACCACTAGTACTTCTAAGAATAAAGTCATTTGTGAAAGTTCCGTGTTTGCTCATTTCGTTTGTATCATATGGATCATGCCAAAATGAAAGAAGGGATATCCTTAACATACCTTATCACAATCTGTCCAATAACCACGTTGAACTCGTCGAGTCGTGTCTTAATCTACAACAATGATAATAATACTATCGTTATGTGTACGGAAGGTTCAACTATCGCCCAACGAACGACAAGCTTATTTTATAATAAAATAGCAGCATCTCCCCTATAATCTTTACTTCTCCCCAATTAGACAAAAGACCAACAACAACAAGAACACAACAATAAAAAAATGTATACATAATTTTCCAACCTTATCTCCATCACAATATACCATTAACAACCCACACACCTAATCACTTCATACACAAAACGACAACCAAAGTAGTGTCAGACAACCTGAAAATGTAACAACGAACGACCAGCCCACCATTCCACCATTATGTGGTGTTTCTCTACACCCTTGCTCCTCAAAAACTCCATAAAACAGCAGCAATACAGACAACCCAAAAACAACACAAAACAGCCCACAAAACAGTCCACTACAAGTTGAACAACTCGAACTCACGGCTTCCGATCACCGTCTCGTGAGTTCTTACAATTATTGAACTAATTTCTCTATTTTTACAAAAGAAAAAAATGGATGAAAGAGGGCAGTATACTTACCTTATTTGGTGAATAATCTCAGCTCCTAACTTGGTCCTTCAACCCTAAGGTTTTTTTTTCCATCTAGAACTTGAAAAGAAGAGAAAATCGTTTAGGGTTTGTGTTGAATATTTCGGAGAAGTTTGCTGGGATGTAACTCTGATTATTTTGATCTATATTGAGTATAATATATAAAGGAAATCATCCCTTGAAATGGCACTTCGGCTGACCTAAACAAGTCCCTTTTTGGACATATTTCATCCTTTCATTTAAGCAACTAGGTGACACGCCTACTTGTCACCTACGCATTTTGCACGGTCTCGCAAAAATGAAAATATCTCTCCACTCCTATGTCGTATAGACGAATGGTTTAATGCGTTAGAAACTAGACTTATAGTTATTTAATTTGGTTGGTGGATCGTCTCGTAATTCTAATTATATTCAGAGAAAATCTCAGCTACATTTGACCTAAGCTTCGGCATATTTATGAATGTAACTTGTGATGACCTTTGCCAACTTTTGTTCCACAAATCGCTTGACTTCAAAACGTAACACACGACTACCATACGACTAAAATAACTCATAACATGACCTCCTTATCATGTTAAGTACCCTTTTCTCACCCCAAAGGTACATGTTATAATATTCCCAACTTGTTGAATTTCGACGAAACTTAATTTCTTCAATTTGTTTAGCTTATAAGCCTCCCAACACTTTTGGTGCTTGTAATCTAAGATCTTAAAGATTTTAACCTCCAAGGTAACATGATTAACTTACTTTATGTACTTTCAAGGATGATCTCATTTCTGAGCTTACATCAATTGACTTAAGACGTACTCTCACGTACAAAAACATGGGGTGTAACATCATTCCCCTCTTTGGAACATTCGTCCTCGAATGTTCACTGATGTGATTAACAGTCTCATAACCTACAGCTCTTGTGAATACATTAATACTATCCTTTCTATCTAGGAAACTATTCTATGAATAAATCAAAAGGCCAGGTCATTCCCCCCTTTAGGCCTCTTTCTCACACCAGGACTTGTGATAGGAACTCTTCCAATCTCGTAATTGTTGCTACCTTCTGTCATGCAGCATGTATGACTCTGACCTTGTATGTGTTCCTATGCGAATCTTCTCTCATTTTTCCTCCGTACTTTAGCCAATCTCTAGGCCCACTTTGTGAACATATACAGATCTACGACAAGTTGTCCCTTTTGGAATCTATAGGTGTACTGAAGTTCTTCGCTCAGTAATTTGTCGAACTTACAACTATTGATATATCTTGTTTCATAGCATTGGTTATCTATGCTTATGGATTTACTACAACTAGGTAGGCCATACTATACCATAACTTTTACTTCGGTTTATTATTACCGAGGTCTGCTACCCAACTCCAGGTTACTCTCTCGCTGCTTATCCTATATGTATAATCTAAGTCCTTTAATGCTTCCTCATTACTGTTCATCTAAATAATGAGGACCTAATCTCATCTCATGCATTGTAACTTTTATCAATCCATTGTTGATTCACCATAATGTTGATCCATCATCTACCACAGATAACTTGAAACAACTTACGTAATACATTATCACTAGGGTTCACGTTGCATTAGGGAACATTTGAAGTGATTTGCCAGATCCACCTAGGGATGATACTATACTTAAATAACTGTATTTCATAACATCCCAACGTGATTCATCTTTTGAGGGTATTCTAATACCGTGCAATTCATGAAATCCCTTTTCTTAAAATCATTACTCAATCAAAGGCCTAAACGTCATCCTCCTATCCATCACCATTACACCCTTATTCTACTACCAGGGTAGCATTTCATCTATTCTAATTGCGGCTAGTCTTATACTCCTCTAGGTTCATTTCGGATGTACCGAGCTTTCCATAACATACGGAAGCCATCAGCTCTCTTGTTTTGATGGGTTTAATCCCGAGGACTTACCTATTTTCGTCACCTTCTCACTTGCCTTTTTTTATCCTTATTCCTATCCACCTAAAACCTTGTGGCTCTATGATACTTTAGCTTGCGAGCTACAAATATCTATTTATACTACTCACAACCTTCTTTTAACTTGCCAGCACCATAGATTTCCTTTCGTGCCTTCTAAGTTGTCTTTAAACATAAACAATTACTTTAACTGGTCGTTCTGGCACGTGCTGCATTGATACTTGGTTTATCTTAATGCCCTTGAATACTAGAATTCCATGTAACACATATGATCTCAAATATGACTTTTGATTTTATTTCCCGTTCGTTAGCCACAAAAGGTGCAGCTTTCTTATGGAGTTCATACAATATTGTAGTGCGAGTGTTGTAACAAAATAATTTCTTCTTTAGGTCATTATGCTTAGGGTGAAGCCTTCTTCCTTATTTCCTCAGCTAGTATTCCGTTGTAGTACTTAGCGGACACCCTCTGACTCATGTAAAGCTGTGAACTTATTACATCGTATACCCAAAAGATATTTTTCATGTTCTTACTCACCCATAACTATCCATAGTAACTTACCTCCGCACTTTTGTGCTCCCAGGGTTGCTTCCAAACTGAAATTTTGACTGTCTCCCCAGTGATACACTCCTTTATTTCAGTCACACCTATATGGCACCTTTAACTACCCCAACTCCCTTTTGAATTTTTCTCAAGGATCACAATGTCATATATGCAAGATTGAATTTCCTATGTTGGGGTTTACTATGTTTATCTTGCACGATCTACTGATTTATTTATATCCTCTTGTCTAGCCATAATTAAACTCTTCCTGAGTCAACTAGTATGTACTCGTTGGTCCATTCACCCCTCTATTCCGGGTAATTTGTCATGGCTTATTTCTTTTGTCTTAACTTACCTCTCACACTGGCTCGTTATGTATCAAGTATTCATCCGCACTTATTTATCAATAACATCCTGTGTAGGAACCCTTATTGCCTCTCCCCAGCGTTGTGCTTGCATAATGTTCTAGAGTTATAACATATATGTAGGATTTGAATAAATGGAATCTCATTCGTTTTGCCTTTTTACCGCAATCTTTCTTTACTATTTCATAGTTACTTGAACTACATAACTCCGACTTAATACCATATCACACCAACTTCCCCCTTTAGGGGAGTACTAAGATTTTGTGCTACGACGATCTACCTATAGATGTTTTACCTCTTCATCTTTGACGTCTTTTCAAATTATCAACGACCCTTACTTACCTTACGGTAATCCTTCTGTACCAGGGATAACTAAATTTCTTATGCACAAGGGTGACACATAGTGTAACTGGCACACTTAGTCCTTTAATCTTAACTCTACTCACAATGCTTGCTTTAGGGAAGCCTCTTTCTGAATGAACTGTAAAGGTTATTCATTTGTTATCCATTCTATTATTACCGGAACACAATCTCTGAAATTCTCACGATGCTGACTATTATCAAATCTTCTGATCCCTAGTTCATGTTCATTTTATCTTGTTCACTAGCCCATACTGATTTCTATTACATGCCTAGAACACAGTAATACGTTTTCAGTCATAGAAAGAGAAACACTGGCGATTAGGGAGATAAGAGAGACGAACAACTAAATCCAGTCAGAACTCAAACCCGCCTTCAATGGCGACGCCGGCCGGTGACCTTCAGGCTGGACGGCCACCACAAATCACCTACCAAACACCAAATAGCAACCCACCCACTCCTAAAACACTCGATTATTCACAAATCCTCAAGCCGACAACCTTAAACAACGGAGTAGAAGCGAACCCTAACAGAAAAATTGAGCCGATTCCGATCAAGAAACCAACATACATGCATGGACAACCAATAATCAGATACACGGAGGCGGAGGTTTCGCGCATGAATATCATCGAAGGATTACATTTTGCTGTGCTGGGTAAGCTTTCATACGGTTGGCCGGACCTGCAAGAGCTCAGGAAACTCATACCAATACAATGTGGAATCAAAGGTGAATGCAACATTGGCTTTTTCAGAGAAAAGCATGTGCTAATCCGGTTAACACTCTGGGAAGATTTCATAAGAATGACTTCTAAAAATACCTACTACCTCAAAGCAAAGGATGGTGTCGAATACCAGATGCGACAATTCATTTATGACACTAAGTTTAAGTCGGGAGAAGAAACATCTATGGCTATGGCTTGGATTTCCTTCCTGCATTTGCTCCCTACATACTATGTAAAAGAGTGTCTCTTCTCTCTTGCTTCGGCAATTGGTAAGCCTTTACACCTGGATGCAGCCACAATTAATAAGACTAGACCGAGCTGTGCAAGGGTTAAGGTATTGGTTGATTTGCTCGCAGAATTGCCCCAAAAAGTCAGATTAGATATTGAAAATGAATTGACGGGGGAAACCATAACTGAATGGGTCAAAATACAATACGACTATCTTCCAAAATATTGCAAACAATGCAGAATTCAAGGGCATGAAATGGCAGAATGCTGGAAGGCTCATCCGGAAATCTTGGCTACTAACAATACTGAGGAAAAAAGGCAAACTGAGCACAGGAAATCCAAAGGCAAAGAAATAGCAGAAAGAGAGCACCCAATGAAGATTCTGACAAGCGGCAAGGTAGTTGGCAACATTGGCCCTCAATGGAAAGAAATAAGAGATAACAGGAAAAACAGCAAGGACACTCGCACCAATGCTGTAAAGCAGAATCACACTCTTGAAAGGAACTCTGAACAGCTGCTAGTTAGTAACAACTTCAAGGCACTTGTTGAGGACAATGAAAATGAGGCAGGTGAGATTCTGGTTGAGAACAATAATAAAGATGCAGGTGAGACTCTTGTTGAGGATAGTAATAATGAGGCAGGCAATCCAAAATCAGAAGAAATAGTCTCAGGCAAAGACACTGACACAGCAGTTCTTACTATAAAAGCAGCAAATCTCAGTAGAACACAGGGACCAGCTCGAAACATCTCTGATGCCACTCAACAAAATCAGATAACAAACAGTTTGGTTGCTACTCAGGACTCAGACAAACTCGATAACAGCAGAACATCAAAGGGCAGAAATGAAGAAAGGCAAGAAACAGGCAATAAAACAGTCACACATCCACTCCCAAGCATTACAGAGAAACAGGAGGAAAGACATTCAGCAGTGGAACAAATGGTGAGAAGAAAACTGAATATCAACAAAACAGATAATGAATCAACCTCAATGGAAACAAAAGAAAAAACAATCACAGCAGCAAAAGAAAGAAAGCAGAATAAAAAAGCCAGCATGGAAGAAGAAAAATCAGAAGCAACTGAGAAGACAAGGCCTCAGTCGGAATCAGCACAAACAAGCATCAAAAATGCCACAGCAATAACACAAACACCTACAGCATCATTAGAAACCAGCACTAACAAATTGAAACCAAGCAGCAGCAAAAAGGATAGGGCACCTCTAGCAACAGATGAAAGATCAGAGACCATAAGCAGAACTGAAACAGGGACAGAAGAGCTCACCTCCCAGTGGGTCCAGAGGAGCTTCTATAGCAATTTGATGAAAGAAAACAACACACAGTCGCTCAACAGCATACAAAAACTGGGCTCAATGGAATCCGGCAGCACTGCCAACCAAAAATAGAAAAAACAAAGCAATGATGACTTAGAAGGAAGGAAGCTGATAGGAAAAGGAACTGGGAGACAACTGAAACAAATCGATGGGAAACTATGGGCTGACCAGTAGGAGGAAGGATCAGAGGAAGGGGAACTTCCGGAAGGAATACAGAGTGAGGAAGATAGGACTGATGAAAGGAGAGAACAACAGCATCAGAAAGATAAACAGATTTCAATAACAGGTCAAAATATTTCCATAAAGACAGGATCTCTAAGAGCACAGCTACCGGCAATCTTTAAGCCTAGAGATATGTCGTCTTCACAAAGAATATTGAACACACTAGCAGATGCTACTGGCAGGGATTTAGATGAAGAAGACACCATGCAGAACCTCAGAAATGTAGCAAAGCAAGGAGACTTATCACCAGTCCAAGTCAACAAGTTAACTGGAAAAGGGAACACATCAAGCGAGCAATCAAAAGAAAGCAGGGATTCTGCCTCAAAAATAAAGACATTGGGAAGGACATCTGCACAAGCAAACAAATCACAATGAAAGCAATAATCTGGAACATAAGATCAGTCAGAACAATGCAAGCTTTCGAAAGATTGATCACACTCAACAACAAATATCATTTTGAATTCATCGGGATAATGGAACCAAAACAACAATTCAGAAAGCTAGAGCAGTATAGAAGAAGAATTGGCACAATGCAAGCAATTGCGAATGTGTCAAACAAAATTTGGGCTTTTGTGAATGATGAATATAACGTCACAGTGCTAGCAGACACCATCCAGTAATTGACAATGCAACTAACACACACAGTGACAAAGGAGAAGCTAATCCTTACTCTTGTCTATGCAAAATGCACACCAGAAGAAAGAGTGGAGCTCTGGGACTCAATGTATGATCTGTCGCGAGCAATCACTAGCCCATGGCTAGTTGGAGGAGACTTCAATGTAATTTGCGATCAAGAAGAGAAGTTTGGAGGATTCCAGTCCCGTTCAATGAGGTGGATGATTTCAATCATTGTATAAATGTCAGCTTCTTAACAGACTTGGGCTTCAAAGGAAGTATTTATACATGGTGGAACGGGCGAGCAGATGAGGAATGCATATTCAAAAGGTTAGACAGATGTCTAGCCAACCAACTGTTACAGCAAGCTTTCCTAACAATTGAAATCAATCATCTCTCCAAAATTGGATTTGATCACAGTCCTATGATGATTCACTTCGAGCGGGAACCAATAAAAATCAAAAAATCATTCAAGTTCCTCAACTTCTGGATAAGACAAGATTCCTTTCAGGCAGTGGTACAAGAGAACTGGCAAGCAGACTTCGAGGGCGACCCTTTCATCATCTTCAATCATAAAATGAAAAAACTAAAGACAGCCTTAACACTTTGGAGTAAGGCAACTTTTGGGGACATTTTCCAGATCATAGCAAGCATGGAGGAAGTGGTGCTAGTACATGAAAAACAATTTGAAGAGAGACCTACGGCACAAAACAGAGAAAGACTGCAAAAGGTACAAGCGCAACTGCTGAGACACTTAGCAGTGGAGGAACAATTTTGGAAACAAAAAGCAGAGATGTCCTGGTTCAAAGATGGAGACAGGAATACAAAATTCTTCCATATGCAAGTCAATGGAAGAAGAAAGAAGCTCCAACTCAATAGAATAAAAGATAGCTCAGGCACATGGCTAGAGGATCAAGAGCAGATAGTGGAAGCAGTCATCTCCTTCTTCAAAGAACAATTCACTGAACAAAGCACCCCCACAGACTTCAGCATTCTTGATAACATTCAGCAATTGATAAGCCCACAACAGAATGAGGAGCTAAATAGAACCCCAACAAAAGAAGAAACCAAAAAAGCAGTCTTCAGCCTTAACAAAGATAGTGCAGGAGGCCCTGATGGCTTCACAGGAGCGTTCCACCAGTCATGTTGGGAAATAATTGGAGATGACATTCAGAACATGGTCACAGCAGTCTTCTCAGGCAGATCCCTTCCCAAAAGCATAACACACACAAATCTTGTACTTATCCCAAAGAAGAAAGAAATTGAAACCTTCTCTGATCTAAGGCCAATCAGCTTGAGCAATTACATAAATAAGGTCTTCTCAAGGATCCTACATGAAAGGCTACTGCACATCCTCCCATCCCTAATCTCGCAGGAGCAAGCTGGCTTTGTAAAAGACAGAACAATTGTTGAAAATGTTATCCTGGCATAGGAGATTATCACTGAGATTGGGAAAAGAGTGAAGGCAGGACCAAATGTGGTCATCAAGCTAGACATGGCTAAAACTTTTGACAGAATATCATGGCTGTACATTGCAAATATTCTCAGAAGAATGGGATTTGATGAAACTTTCATAGGCATGATCATGGACATACTAGGCAATAACTGGTACTCAATTCTTGTAAATGGCCAACCAAATGGTTTCTTCAAATCAACAAGAGGGGTCAAACAAGGAGACCCACTGTCCCCCACTCTATTCATCATAGCAGCAGAAGCACTTTCAAAAGGATTAAATGCACTGCTCTCAAACAACTGCTTCAAAGGTTTCGGAATGCCAAGGAGAAGTCCAATAAGCATATGCAGACGACATGATCATATTTGCCTCAACAGATGTCAATTCATTGCATATGATCATGGAAACATTAAAAGCCTATGAAGCAGCTTCAGGACAGCTTATAAATAAGAGCAAGTCAGCTATCTATTTGCATCACTCAGCAACACAAGAGGTAGTGGAAAGAACTGAAAGAATCACAGGAATTGAAAGGCAACACTTCCCATTCACATACCTAGGTTGCCCCATCTTCTACTCAAGAAAGAAAATCATCTACTACCAAGGCATTGTGAACAAGATTCAAGATAGACTTCACTCATGGAAAGGGAAACTACTATCCACAGGAGGAAGAACCATTCTGATAAAGCACGTCCTACAAAGCATGCCAATACATTTGCTATCGGCAATGAATCCTCCCAAGCAAGTAATCAACAACATCCACAAATTGTTCGCTCAATTCTTCTGGAGCAGCACAGTAGGAGGTACCAGCAGA
>MCJB01010942.1:188678-232136 GCA_002018475.1 Nicotiana obtusifolia | reverse complement strand
TCCACAACATTGCAAAACTTGGTGCACACAAGAAAGCCAGGACTTAAAGTCCCTCACAAATGGCAAGAGCTCATCCACATGTTGGAGAACTACACTCCAAAAATAAGCTACAAAAAGATCTTCTGGGATCCTCCACAGCCAGGATGGCTAAAGATCAATACAGATGGAGCCTCAAGAGGAAACCCAGGAAGAAGTTCAATTGCCTTCTGTGTGAGAAATCAAAAAGGAGATCTTATCTATGCACTCAGAACCGAATGCATACAAGGAACAAACACAGAAGCAGAAGCAAAAGCAATACTTGAAGCACTGAGATATTGCAACACACAAAAACTCAACAATATCTGGCTTCAAACAGACTCAATGCTACTAAACAATATCATTAATGGCATAGTGGAGTCACCTTGGAGCATTGCAGAATACATTGAGGACATCCTCCATTTCAAAAGCTGCCTTATATTGATAGTCACACATACTAGAGAGGGAAACCAGCTTGCTGATCATTTGGCCAACTATGCACTTAACATCGGCAGAATTGAGTGTTGCCATTTCAACCGACTCGACACAACTGGAAAGAAAATCCTGAACACAGATAAATCAAAATGCCCTTACCTAAGAGTGAAAGTGACAAAGGGAACATAGGAGTGCTTAATAAGGGAACACTGATTCATAACATGATACATTGGCACCACCTACTAACTGTACTGTTTTCATCTGCAGGATATAGAAGGAGCAACAACTCAATGGCAGCAACACTTTCAAAAGGAATGCTGAAATTACACTTAATAATCATTTTGTTTCTTCTGCAGGATATATGGAGAGCAGTAGCTAAGGTACATGACACAAAACACTGGAAACAGGAAGAACAGCAAAAGCAGCAACATGGACAATATCATATCAGTACCAACCCTCAGAGCAACTTGAAACATCAAAGGAAAAGAGGGAATATCAAACAAACAGCGTTGGTCAGAGCAGAATGCACACAACAACACTGGTTAGCAATCAAAGAAAACAGCCCATCACAAAGAGCATCAACAAAAGAAAAGGAACAATCTGGAACAGCAGGAGGACCAAACGACCAGAAGAAGCAGTAAAGGCAACCTTAGAAATATGGCAGCAAAGTTTGAAACATCTGCTAACCAATATGCAACACACAGAAGCAACAAAAACAGTGAACACAGAAGGAAGGAACAACCAGACGCACTGGGAACACCATTCATGAGCAAGGCACAGCAGAAGAATATTTCAAGGACAAGAAGCACCCACTGGAGAACACTACAGACAAAAAACACAACCATAAGCAGTAGCAGACAACAACAAAGGCACTTACAACATCACAAAAACATAGCAACCTCAGTCAGCCACCACTCACAACACTGCAGAACAACAGGACAGCTATAAGCAGCAGCAGACAACAACAAAGACAGACAGAAATAACTGGAAATCTGCAAATGCACGCAGCAGAGATCAAATGGAGCCTAAAGCAGCATTTTTATCCAGCAACAGCATCCAAAATGCTACAGAATTTGAGGGAAGATAGCAAACATCAGCATCACAGAAGTACCAGCAGCATTTCAGACACAACAAAGAATCATGAAGCAGAAGAAGAAGGACACAACTCAGGAAAGGAAATCTTAACAAAAGTCACACACAATGAACAACAGAAGAAAAGCAATCACCAGAGTGCAATAAAGATAATCACTGAAGGAAATGTTTCCTATAGGAGTAGGCCATTGGCGCAATTGTATTATGTGGTATTAGCACCCCCGGTGCTCATTCCAATACAATTGCATCAATTACCTTCTACCTACATTAACACCACTCCTCTCAGTTCCAACTTAAAGGGCAAGCACAATAAACATGGCACCAGCATTGACAGCAGAAGCATCAGAGTCAGCAGCACCCATCAAAGCAGATTCAAACATAGCCAGCACCTATCCAGCAGCAGATTCACACAGCTTCGACAGATCACACAACCAAGACTGACACAAATAACAGAACACAGAGACAATAGCACATTCACACAACATAAACAACAATTCAGCAGCAGGAAGGAGCACACTACAAGCAGGAAGACTGTTTAGCGAAAAGCAGTCCAGCAAGACTAAAACAATCATCAGCAAATCTGAAATCCAGCAGCCTCGACACCAACATAAAACTCAACATGAATCAAGTCCTTACCAGCAACAGCAGATACATTAACAGCAGGGAAACAACACCATTATGGAGAGCATGGGACAACATCACAATTAGCATTGACTACAGAAGCAACATCAGCATTCACCAGAGCATGGCACCCCATACCTCTACTCACTGCCAAAGAATTTGGAACAGATATACAAAGCAATCAAAAAGAAGAGATGCCAAGAGAAATCAGGGAACACACAAATCAATAGGCAGACAGCAGTCACCTTTTGACAAGAGACCATGGGACAGATCAAGACAGATAACTCTCACCCTAGCATTAGAAATAGGAATATATGTAATTAGCAAAGCCGACCTAGACTTACTTCATCTTGATTTTGTATATATGACTATCTATCATTACACTAACATAGATAGCCATTCCATCTACCTAGGTTGGACAACCCTAGAATCTTTTGATCCACAAAGGCAAAGGATTGCAAATACCTATCACCTTTTGGATATTTCTAAGACAAAGTACATGTATTTTTTTGGGGAGGTAAGGTTTATGTCCCCCTCCTTTTATGTAAAGTCTAATATCTAAATAATAAAATCTTTTTAACCAAAAAAAAAATTTCTATTACTCTTGGGGGTCTAACTTAGCCTTCTGGTAATCACGTTCGAGTCACCAACTCATTTATCAAAATGTGGGTATGACTTTATGGCTTATACAATTTTATAGTCTCAAGGCATGTCACCTTTTGTCTTTTCCTTCACTTGAATATAGACTATGTCGTTCTATCATATTTTGATTTAGCATTATCACTCATTTATCACATCTTACTCATAATACTCCATTTACTCTCTTCTTATTCTCTAGCTAATATTTTTGTCTATCACTTTATTTTGAAAATGTCAACAAAACATTGTTTCACTTTTGGCTCCCCTTGCTTCATCTCACTGGCTGAGTTGCCTAACATTCTCTCTCTTTTTTTCTAGGGGCTGGAGTCATACTATGGTAAATATGTATCCCTTCTAGGATTCCACTGGCTATCTTATGAAAGTTCTGAATATTATAGTATTCATATCTGACTGTACTATTCTAGAGTGCACCATCAAGGTGTCTCACAAGGAGATCTTTTACAACATTTGATCTATCCTTCGAAAATGTTAACTAATGATAACAATTCATCCACCATTTTGGGTTACTCTAACCCCAGCTGGATCCTGATATCCCATTGTTCTCTTAAATAATATTTTTTAGCTCCTATAGGGCATAACTGAGATTGGTGTAGCCAATTGTACTTATCTCTATTATTGTTGAAGGTAACTCAAAATGCTTATATTTCTCTGCCTGAATTGTAATTACCAATAATCTTCATTAATTGGATAACTCGTACCCTTCTTCACCTTGTGTCTTTTACTTACTAAAATTGTATTTACCTTCTGATTCTCTTACTTCTTTTTACCATACGAGTGGATAGATATTCATGCCTTAGGGGCTCTTTATCAAGAAGCTTACACATCTTTATACACACATGATGTGCTGAAGACCTCACATTTACTCATCATAAGCATAATGCAAAATCGAGTTCCTTTGAATCAACTCTTCCACAACCACATTCAATCTCTTACCAACCGTTTTTGTGGATGTAGGTATCATTGTATTATGAATAAAGTAGAATTTAGGAGTTTGAATTCTTACAACTGAGTTCTACCACACGATCTAGAGTAAGAAGAAAGAGTGACAGTCCTAAATGCCATGTAGCCTCTTGCTTATAAGTGTGGTGCACCACACACCCATAAACAAGACCCTGCTAGACACGACTTGTGGACACCCTAGGACAGAACTGCTCTGATACCACTTTTGTCACGACCCAAATAGGGGGCCGTGATGGGCATCCGGTGCCTTACTCAACCGAGTACCAACGTATGTTTCTTATCACACTATCATGGGTAAATCGTCTAGAAGAGCCGTCATGAGATAACCAGAAACAAACATAAGGGAATACTAGATATACGACGACCCAACATGATATAGAAACTTATACAAGTGACATATGGGCCTATAAGGCCGACATGATCATTTGTACACTCAAAACATAGGCCGACAAGGCCATACAAGTATCCATATACATGACATCTGTTTACAAGTCTCTAAGAGTACATAAACGTCATAAAGGTCGGGACAGGGCCCCGGCATACCAATCAATACATGTCCAAAGCATAGTGATTAAATAGGAAACTCCGGAGCAAGTGAAATGCACCAACATCGTCCCTGAGCTGATAGCCCATTAGGAGGACTGTCAACCTGTCTGTTGCGACCTATGGGCATGAAACGCAGCATCCCCAAGCAAAAGGGATGTCATTACAAATAAAGTACCGAGTATGTAAGGCATGAAATGCCCTATACAAAATACATGAAAGGATCATGGAGTAAAGGACTCAACTTGTAAGTCTGAATAGCTCATTGAATCATGCATCCTTTATTGTGTCATGCATATACGTATAAATGTCATATCATGAATAGGTATATGTGTACACAACATCATCAAGCCTCTAAGGGCATCCTATCCTATCAACTCGGCCTCTGTGCGCAAAATCATCAACGTATACCAACTGATCAGGTGGTGGTACGTACATAACGCCACTGCCTTTCCCCATACCCCATATACATATAATATATGCGTATATAACACCTTCTGATCATGAGGTCAATGTACATGCATAAATGAATGCAATGCATAAGAAGTAAGGCAATAAGATCTCTCAGAATATAATAAGATCAATATGCCTTCGATTAATATCATGAAATAAACTTTATCAACTTATGTATTTTCGAAGACCCATAAATAGACGATATAATAATAGGACACATGGAGAATTAAGAACATAGGCACCCCTAGCACTTCTATGAATAAAGTCATTTGTGAAAGTTTCGTGTTCTCGTTTCGTTTGTATCATATGGATCATGCCAAAAGGAAAGAATGGATAGCCTTAACATATTGTTATAACCCATAATTTCGTACGTTAGATTGCGCCATAAGATAGTCTACGTATAAGGGCCTAAGAACCGGAAAGGAGTCCAAAAAGTCAAGAAAAGAGCAAAGGGCTTGGCAAAGCTGGGTATGCTACCGCAAAACTCACATGCGGGCCGCATATCTAGCACTGAAATCGCAGACCAAGGCAGATTTATGGACAAAGATCAGTGCCGGAAATGCGGTCATAAGTGCGGTCGCATTTTAAAAATGCGAACCGTATATTATACCTAATGTATCGCAAACTGAAATAAATTTCTGGGCAGAAATCTATGTCAGGAATGCGGTCAGTATGCGATCGCATACTGAAAATGCAGACCGCAAAACAGACCTCCTGGGTCGCAGAATGAGACAGATTTATGGGCTGAGTTTCGCATCCAGAATGCTAACCGCATGTTGATTCTGTGACGTAAATGCGATCGTAGACCTGTAGGCGTCAGACACGTGCGTCACTTATTTGCCGACCTTTAAAAGGAGTATAGACCAGCTACTTCACCATTTTTAAAACCCAAAACCAGGTAGAACCCCCTGCGACCCCTTCTCAAAAATCTCACACAAACCCTAACTAATTTTCCTCTCTTTCAAGTTCTAATTGGGGAGAGAAATCTGGAGATTGAAGAATTAGGGAAAAGCCCTAACTGATTTTCCTCTCTTTCAAGCCCTAATTGGGAGTAAGACCTAGAGGTTGAAGAACCAAGGAAAAGGGCTGAGTTATCCAACATGCAAGGTAAGTTACTGCTCTCTTTCATGCATTCTTTCTCTTGGGAATTCCTGATAATTCGTTCTATGCATGTAATAACCCACGGGATGGTGATCGGAAGCCATGGGTTCAAGTTAATTATTGGTAATGGACTGGGTTGTGGTTGTTTTGGGTTGCTGATGGGTTGCATGTCTTACTATTATTGTTATGGAGTTTTGGAGGAAGAAGGGTGTGGAGAAACACCATATAAATTTAGGGTTGTGGTTGATTGTAACTATAACGTTTAGAGGATAACGATAGAATCGTTTCTTTCATTGTAGACTAAGGAGTTGTGACAGTGCATAGCTTGAAATTGGCGCAGAGAATACCAGGTATGTGAGACTATTCCTTTTTTTCTTTTGCACGACTCCGATTGTACATTATACAATGAACGAGCCCCCAAAGATACTCTACTCTTAGAAGGTAGGAGTGCTTATATTGTTTCCCCTCTTATGGGAGGATTGATGTGTATTATTTCTTCGACCTTACGTCACCGGAAGTACAATTCCTATGAGTCCAGCATGCATTACCTATTTTATTCCACCGAGCCACACTATAGTCGGCCGGGTATGGCACCTATTGTGCAACTATACATATGTATATGCTTTACTCTATTTAGTCGAGCTATAGTCAATAGCTATTTTACTCTACCGAGCCGCGCTATAATCGGCCGGGCAGGCATCTATTGTGCAACCACTGATCAGTTGGGTATGATGATGATGAGGCCCATACATGCGTATGTATATGATGATGATGAGGCCCACAGAGGCGTATATATATATATATATATGATGATTTTAAAAGGATATACATATATGCATATGCACGTCAGGCATTTCATGGTTAGTCGCCCTCAGAGGCATTCTGATGGTACAGGTTGTATGTTTCTTATCCCGGCGCATATTATTGTTCTTATTTTATGTTTTCCTGTCTTACATACTCAGTACCTTATCCATACTGACGTCCTTTCTTCCGTGGACGCTGCATGTCGTACTGCAGGTCCGAACAAACACATAGACGAGGCTCCTCCACCACAGTAAGCTGCCCAATTCAGCGGATATTGGCGAGATCCATTCTTCGGACTTGCCGTGGTCTTGGTATGCATTTTGTTATAGGCATTATGGGCATGTCGGAGCCCTGTTCCGACACAGGTTGTAGTGTTTGTCTTCTTGTAGAGGCTCATAGATAATAGACAAGTGGTTGACTTATGTATAGTAAGATTGCTGTGTCGGCAAATGTATCTTTTTGTTGTATAGTTTTCGCATGACGGCTGTGTCGGTGATGGTATATTATATATGTATGTTCATGTCATTGTATGGTATTTCAGCTGATTATGATTATTTTTGCTATTCATACGGGCATCATCGGCCTTATAGGTAACAAGGAAAGTAAGATGAAAGGTATGCCGGCACTCGGCGAGTAGGGTCCGGGTGCCTTTCGCGGCCCTCCGGTTTGGGTCGTGACATATATCTTATCACAATCTGTCCAATAACCATGTTGAACTCATCGCATCGCATATTAATGTACAACAATGATAATAATAATACTATCATTACGTTACGGAAGGTTCGACAAGCTTATTTTATAATAAAACGGGCAGCATCTCCCTTATAATCTTTACTTCTCCCCAATTCGACATGACACCAACAAAAACAAGAAAACAAAAATAACAAAATGTATACATAATTTTCCAACCTTATCTCCATCACAATATACCATTAACAACCCACACACCCTAATCACTTCATACACAAAACGTCAACCAAAGTAGTGTCAGACAACCTGAAAATGTAACAACAAACGACCTGCCCACCATTCCACCATTATGTGGTGTTTCTCCACACCCTTGCTCCTCAAAAACTCCATAAAACAGCAGCAATACAGACAACCCAAAAACAACACAAAACAACCCACAAAACAATCCACTACAAGTTGAATAACTCGAACTCATGGCTTCAGATCACCGTCTTGTGAGTTCTTACAATTATTGAACGAATTTCTCTATTTTTACAAATGAATAAAATGGATGAAAGAGGGCAGTATACATACATTAGTTGGTGAATATCTCAGCTCCTATCTTGGTCCTTCAACCCTTGGGTTTTATTTCCAACTAGAACTTGAAAAGAAGACAAAATCATTTAGGGTTTGTGTTGAATATTTGGGAGAAGTTTGCTGGGATGTAACTCTGATTATTTTGATCTATGTTGAGTATAATATATGAAGGAAATAATCCCTTGAAATGGCACTTTGGCCGACCTAAACAAGTCCCTGTTTGGACACATTTTGTCATTTTATTTAAGCAAGTAGGTGACACACCTACTTGTCACCTATGCAGTCCGCGCAGTCTCGCAAAAGTGAAAATATCTCTCCACTCCGATGTCGTATCGACGAACGGTTTAATGAGCTAGAAAATAGGCTTGTATATCTTTAATTTCTAGGTAGATCATCCCGTGATTCAAATTATATTAGAACAAAAGCTCAGCTACATTTGACCTAAGGTTCAGCACGTTTATGAATGTAACTTCTGATGACCTTTGCCAACTTTTGTTCCACAATTCGCTTGACTTCAAAACGTAACACATGACTATCATAAGACAAAAATAACTCGTAACATAACCTCCTTATCATGTTAAGCACTCTAGTCTCATTCCAAAAGTACATGTTATAATATTCCCAACTTGTCGAATTTCGACAAAACTTATTTTCTTCAATTTGTTTAGCTTTTAAGCCTTCCAACCCTCTTGGTACATTATATCCATGATCTTTAAGATTTTTAACCTCCAAGGTAACATGATTAACTTTATTTATGTAATTTCAAAGTTGATCTCATTTCTAAGCTTACATCAATTGACTTATGACGTACTCTCACGTACGAAAACATGGGGTATAACAGGTAGCACATGTCCTCGCCATCTGTGAGATGAATAACTAAAGTTTAGTATCTGGAATCAACAAATTCGCACGACAAGAACACAAGAAAGTGAAGTTTTCCTAATGGTTCAGCTGCCTCTCGAAGATAAGTACAGACGTCTCCGTACCGATCCGCAAGACTCTACTAAACCTGCTCATGACTCGTGAATACCTATGTACCTAGGCTCTGATACCAACTTGTCACTCCCCAAATCTCACATGTCGTGATGGCGCCTATTGCATTACTAGGCAAGCTGACAACCACAATAAACCACGCATTCTTTAAGTTTGAAAACATAATAAAGTAAGCTTAAGAGTAAGGGTCTCATAAATACTGATACGAGAATATTGAGACTCAATATGATATTCCCCCAATATTCGGGTGTCGCTGATTACATGAGCATCTAAATAACAACATAGTATGACTACTAAATACGTTTTCTAGGAAGATAGAACAGTAAAAATAAATAAAAGCAGGAGAGTCAAGGTCTGCGGACTCCAAGGCAGCTGCCTCGATAGTCTCCGAGAGATAAAGCTCCAAAACCTAGTAGTCATCGTACCCGTAAGTACCTGGATCTGCACATGACGTGTAGAGTGTAGTTAAGTACAACCGACCCAATGTACTCAATAAGTAACAAAACTAACCTTGGGCTGAAAGCTGTGACGAGCTCAACAGGTATAGTCCAAATATAGAATATAACAGTACATAGATGTAGCATGCTCAACAGTTAATCTCAAAACAGATAAAATATGCCAAGTGAGACTGAAATGAGGAATGATACATCTCTATATCTACATGTCAATTATGCATGCCAACTGTAATGCAATGCGGTGATAAAAATCATATGCATACTCTCATAGAATCAATTAACTCGGTCCTCTCATTCACTCAATCTTCACAGTCACTCATTCCTCACAGTCACTCAATCCTCACAATCGCTCGGCACTCACTCTCGGCACTCGCACTCAGCACTCGCACTCGCACTCGCACTCAGTAGGTACCTGCGCTCACTGTTGGTGAGTCAGACTCTGGAAGGATAGATCCTGCCCAAGCGCTATAATAATCCATTCATGACATGAATCAATAAAGCTTGATGCGGCATGCTGCCCGATCCCATAAATATCCTCACAATTAGGCCCTCGGTCTCACGCAGTCATCAATCTCTCTAGTCTCTCGGACTCACAAATATCATGATAGTCAACCCAAACAATGATGATGTGATGTATCAATATATGGCAACAGAGACTGAGATGTGATGTGTAAATCATAGATGTGATTGAGTACATGATTGCAAATTAAGCAAGTAATTCAACAGCAAACGACCTCTGTAGGTCCCTACAGTACCAGCATATAGCCTAGGCATGATTTCTAACATAAATCACAACTATATTTCTCTAACACATGGAGAATATATGGATAATGACAAGATTGTTTGATGACACAGTTCTATGGAATCGATTGAGTTTCAATTCCTACGGTGCACGCCCACACGCCCGTCACCTAGCATGTGTGTCATCTCGACACCAACCACATACAGGTAATTCAGGGATTCATACCCTCAGAACGAAGTTTAAAAGTGTTACATACCCTAAACCGTGTAAATCTCTACTCCAATAAGCCCTGCCTCGCGAATTGGCCTCTGAACGATTCGAACCTAGCCACAAACAACTCGATACAATCAACACAAGCTGTAGGAATAAATTCCATATGATAAAGCTAAGTTCTTAAAGCAAAAGTAAAAAAGTCAACTCCGGGCCCATGACTTGGACCCGACAAAATTATCAAAATCCAAACACCCATTGAACCACGAGTCCAACCATACCAAAATTACCCAAATCTGATCACAACTCGACCTTCAAATCTTTAAATTAAAGCCGAGTTACAATCACTTATCCCAATAAATTCCTTGAAAATCTCTCCAAGAATCGCCTCAATCCGAGCTCCCAAAGTCCAATTATGAAATTTCACTCTTACCCTCGTTTTTGATATTTTATATTCTGTCCAGACATCCTCTTTCGCGAACACGGAAAGTGCCTCGCGTTCGCGAAGCACAAGACTCAGCTGCCGAGAAATCCTCTTATGCGAACGCGGAATCTCCCTCAAGAATGCGATGCTTCGTAGAGCTTTACCTATGCGACCACGTCCCCCAGGCCGCAAATGCGAAGGCTTAGGGCCTGGTGCCCATGCCTGCCTCTACCTTCTATGCGAATGCGAGTACCCCATCACGATCGCGATGCACAATTTCCCCAGACCTTTGCGAACGCGTTGCTCTCTTTGCGAATGTGAAGAACAAATCCTCACTCACCCAAAATACTCTTCGCGGACGCAAGACCTCTCACGCAAACGCATACAAGAAAACCAATACCAGCAAAAATCAGCAGTCTTCAAGTTCCGAAATGCGCCGAACATGGTTCGAATCACACTAGGGGCCCCCGAGACCTCAACCAAATACACCAACAAGTCCCAAAACATCATATGAACTCGCTCGAAGCGTTAAATCACATCAAACAATGCAAAACCCACAAATCGCGCATCGATTCAAGCCTAATGAACTTATGAACTTCTAACTTTTACATTCGATGCCGAAACCTAACAAATCAACTCCGATTGACCTCATGTATTGCACACAAGTCATAAATTATACAATGGACATATTCAAACTTCCGGAATCAATATCCGAGCCCGATAACTAAAAAGTCAACTCTCGGTCTAACTTCTCAATTCTCCAAACTTGTATTTTTTTCAACTTTCATCAATTCAAGCCAAAATCATATAAAATAAGTAATAATGGGGGAACGGAGCTAAAATACTCAAAGTGACCATCTAGGTCGTTTCAAGTCTCTTAGAGTTGGATTTTCAGTCATGTTGTTGGTTTGCCAACATATACATATTATTTTCTACTAGTTTCTTTGTTAATTGGACACTACATATTTGGTACACTGAAAGGAATAGGCCAATGAAAATAACCGCCATGTTATTGAGGCAACGACCCTCCAAATGACCCTTAAAACCTGGCCCGAAAACAAAACGAGGCGATGACGATAAAATCATCGGGAATGGCGGTTAACCACAATAACACGCAACTAAGACAGTTCTCGTTTTCATGTCTAGACGAAAAAAATATATACAATCCGAGCCTCCCCAAAAATATTTTCAAACTATTTTCAAAAAACTTTCCCAAGAAACATTTCAAAACCTATTTCACACTTTGGAAAGACGACGTCCGAAGAAGAATACAAAGACGGATCCCCGTCAAATCTCCCACTTCGTGCTTTGTGTTCTCGGATGTACCCAAAATGCAAGTATAGTGAAATGATAGATAGATATCAAATTTGCTAGGTTACGTGATGTTTGCCTATTTGCAAAACACTTAGGGTAAATAGCATCTAGTTAATAATCCGGTTAATGAGCAATGATGTGCATGGGATAAATCTTGAAGTTTGTGTATATTTAGGATGTTAAATATGTTTTAAACTTGGTTGATTAATTAATATTAGCATGCACATAATCAATTAGATTAGCTATAAATCTAAAAATAGAACATGTCATCTTCTTTTCATATAAATAAAAATAAAATATTTATTTGCTTTCTTAAAACTATACTAGCATGTTTTCAAATCCCCTTTATAAGTAAAGTATTCTTTAATTAACATACTTTGAGAAGGCATAGTTTGTGAAGAATTCGTAATTGGACTATTATGCTTTTCTCTGAGGGATTTAGGCCTCATAGTTATTTGGGCTTGGCCCAATTAATGGATTTTCTAAGACCATGACTCTAAAGATGGTCTCTTGTTACTAACTGAATGATAGTTCATTTGCTAGCATAATTGCATTTTATTATATTTGATAAAATATTTTTCTTACGTCATAAATATTTTGATATATTTTCTTATAGCATATTCGTTCTTTATTTACAAAATTAATTCTTTTACATTATTCATTATGCACTATGGTTATTCAAATATTATTCTTTTTTCACCTTTTGCCAATCATTTTAGCGTAAATTTCCATTTTTTTTACATTCAGCATGTCACTTAAATGGTTAACCCTTGGACATAAACCAAGTTCTTTCAAGTTCACTATTTTAATTAAAATTTATTTATTTGGTTTATAAATACTTTAATTGTTACTTTACATATTCTTTATATTTTATCAATTCATCAAATGTATAATTTTGTATACATTATTCACTCCTTTTGTACATATATTATTATACAGATGCTTATATTTTATCATGCGACATTCATGTTTAATCACTCTTCATTAAACATACTTCATAATTTTTTGTAAATATTAAATTAATTACTCTTTAGCTAATCCCTTGTTTATTAGGTCAAGCCCACCGGAACAACATTTTGTGGATCTTGAGGGAGGCCTAATATCTCCCCTTAATATAACTTGAACCCTTACCTAGAATCTCAATGGTTTCACAGATCAGAATCAAAGTGTACATTATACAGTGAAGTATAGATGTCCAGGTGTAAACACTAGGTGCGACTTTAAACTCTAATTAACCTTGTAGGATACCATAACTTGTATTTTATTATAACTCGCGTAAAATAGGGCACAACAGACACGATCCAAATTTTCACCAAGATTGTGGTGTCACCTAATCCAACCCACTTGGTTAACCAACACTAATGAACAATCTTAACAAGATAATATAACATAAGGGATTTTAGACTGACATATTAGAAAAAATAGCATAAATAGTTTGAAATCAATATCTAAGTGCAGAAAATAATATATCAATCCCCAAAATCGGATAGTACAAAGTCATAAGTATTAAATCGAGTAAAATATAGTCACAAATACAAAAATACTATTTGGAACAAGAAAAAATAAATAAGATAGAAGGGGATTTTGTAAGATGCGAATCCAAGAGCAGTGGTTCATCATGATGTCTTCAATGAAGCTCTTAAACTTCCTCTTGAGTTTCGCTAAAGCCATGTCCAGGCTACCTACAATACTACCCTAATCCTCGACCTCCATACCTTCCTATCAAGGGTCATGTCCTCGGTCAGCTGAAGCTATGCCATGTCTATTACAACCCGTAATTTCGTACGTAAGACCACGTCGTAAGATAGTCTATATGTATAGAGTCTAAGAACCGGAAAAGAGTTCAAAAAGTCAAGAAAAGAGCAAAGGGCTTCGCAAAGCTGGGTTTGCTACCGCAAAACCCACATGCGAGCCGCAAATCTGACACTGAGACCCCAGACCAAGACAGATTTCTGGACCACGGTTCGCGTCCAGAATGCGAACCACATGTTGGTTATGCGACGAGAATGCTATCGCAAACTTGTAAGCGTCAGACACGTGTATTACTTATTGACTGACCTATAAAAGGGGCCTAGACTAGTTCTTTCTTCATTTCTGAAACTCAAACCTAGTAGAAGGACCACCAGCGACCCCTTCTCAAGTCCCACGCAAACTTTTACCAGTTTCTTCTTCTTTCAAGTTCTAAATTGGGGAAAGAATCTAGAAATTGAAGAATTAAGGAAAAGCCCTAGCTGATTTTCCCCTTTTTCAAGCGTTAATTGAGAGTAAGACCTAGAAGTTGAAGAATCAAGGAAAAAGGGCTGAGATATTCCACATGCAAGGTAAGTTACTACTTTCTTTCATGCATTCTTTCTCCTAGGAATTCTTGGAAACTCGTTTTATGCATATTGAAAGCTGTGGGTTTAAGTTAATCACTGATAATGGACTGGGTTGTGATTGTTTTAGGTTGCATGTCCTACTACTATTATTGTGGAGGTTTAGAAGAAGATGGGTGTGGGGAAACACCATATAAATTTAGGATTGAGGTTGATTATAACTATGAAATTTAGAGAATAAGGATAGAATCGTTCCTCTCATTGTAGACTAAGGAAATTGTGACAGTGCATAACTTGAAATTAGCGCAGGAAATACCAGGTATGTAAGACCGTCCCTTTCTTTCTTTTGCACGACTCTAATTGAATACAATGCTACCAACGAGACCCAAAGAATACTCTATTCTTAGAAGCTAGGAGTGCTTATATTGTTCCCACTCTTATGGGAGGATTGATGTATTGTTATTTCTTCGACCCTACGTCACTATGAAAGTATGATTCATACTAGTTCAGCATGCATTGTATATGTTTTACTCTACCGAGCCGCGCTATAGTCAGCCGGGTATGGCACCTATTGTGCAACTATATGTATGTATATGTTCTATCCTACCGAGCCTTATGATGGCCGGGTACGTCTTTACCGAGCCTATTACGGCCGGGTATAATATGATGATGCTGAAGCCCACAGAGGCGTATGTATATGATGATGATGAAGCCCACAGAGGCGTATGTATATGATGATGATAAGGCCCACAGAGGCGTATGTACATGATGATGATAAGGCCCAGAGAGGCGTATGTATATGATGAATTAAATAAGGATATATATATATATATATGTATGTATATGAATGTGCACATAAGGCATGTCATGATTAGTCGCCCTCAGAGGCATTCAGATGGTATAGGTTGTATGTTTCTCATCCTGACGCATATTACTGTTCTTGTATTATGTTTCCTGTCTTACAAACTCAGTACATTATCCATACTGATGTCCTTTTATTTGTGGATGCTGCATGTCGTGCTGCAGGTCCGGGCAGACAGATAGACGAGGCTCCCCCACCACAGTAGGCTATCCAGTTTGGCGGATATTGGCGAGATCCATCCTTCGGACTTGTCGTAGTCTTGGTATGCATTTTGATTATTGGCATCATGGGCATGTCGGGGCCCTGTTCCAACTTAGGTTGCATGGTTTGTCTTCTTGTAGAGGCTCATAGACAATAGACAAGGTGGGTTTATGTATAGTTGGATTGCCTTGTCGGCAAATGTATTTTGTGGTATAGCTTTTGCATTGCAGCCTTGTTGGCCATGTTATGTATATCAGTATGTTCATGTCATTGTATGGTACTTCAGCTGATATGTATGAATATGTAGTTATCGAACAGTTTTAGTCGATTATGATTAGTGTTACCATTCATACTGGCATCATCGACCTCACAGATAACAAAGAAAGTAAGATAGCAGATATGCCGGCACTCGGCAGGTAGGGACCGGGTGCCCGTCGCGGCCCTCCGGTTTGGGTCGTGACAATGTCCTACCTAATCACCTCTCCCCACCTCTTCTTTGGCCTATCTCTACCTCTCCGTAGGCCCTCCAATGTCAACCTTTCACACCTCCTCACCAGGGCGTCAGTGCTCCTCCTCCTTACATGACCAAATCACCTATGCCATGCTTCCCGCATCTTGTCCTTAATAGGGGCCACACCTACCATGTCGCGCATAACCTCATTTCTGATGCTATCTAACCTAGCGTGCTTGCACATCCATCTCAACATCCTCATCTCTGCTACCTTCATCTTCTGGACATGAGCGATCTTGACTGGCCAACACTCAGTCCCATACAACATCATTGGTCTGACCACCACTCTGTGGAACTTGCCCTTAAGTTTTGGTGGCACCTTCTTATCACACAGATCTCCGAAAGCGAGTGTCCATTTCATCCATCCCGCCCCAATACGATGGGTGACATCTTTATCAATCTCCCCATCCCCATGAATGTATCAATACTCAAAAATCACTCATCAATCCAAACAGAATGTAGCATCATGCCATAATTATAATGACTGCATGGAATGTCTCATCATGCCAACTTAGTCCATATCAAAGAACGAAATTGGGTATATGCATATGAACAAGAGATAAACATGTAGATGCATATGAACAACAAGATAAACATGCAGATATGTATGCATGTGTTCAAGTATAACTACGGCTACTACATCTAGTACAACATACAAAATTGCCCATCATCTCAAAAGTTGCTCAAGTAGTCATACAAACAAATAAAGCATATACAAGAAGAATATAAATCATACAAGGCATAAAGATGCCTCATATCTACCCTAAACATGACATGACCTTGTCGCCCACATATAAGCTCGTCACCTTTAAATACATCACCCTGAAACACATAACATTTATCATATAAGTTCTTTGTAGGAACATTTCCTCAAATAGAGGCTAGCTAGGATACTTACCTTATCTATAGTAGGCTTCACCTTCAAAATACCTTTTCCTTTCTTGGCGTCTAAATGTCCAAATCTATCGAAATAACACTCAAAGAGGCTGAATAAAGTTATAAGAATGAACAACAAATGATAAAATTTTAATATTTAATAGAATCACAAAAGTAAAATAAAATAAAATAAAAAAGTCAACCCAGGACCACATGGTCAAAACCCAAAATAGAAGCCGGATCCCATAGACCCATAACCTCATGAGTCCAAGTATGTGATTTGTTTTCAAATACAAAGTCCAAATCGGTGGATAAAATCCTGAAATACACTTCTTAATTTCAAGTAAAAAATCTTCTTTTTTTCTTTTAGATTCCTTGATTTAGAGCTAAAATCAATGATAGATTCAAGTTACAATCGTTGATCTAGGTTAGAAATTTTTATCCCAATGATGTATTGTGTAGCTCCAAAAATGATAAAATATTGTCTATGTATGAAATGGGGCCTTATATAGCAAAGCTGAAATTTAGAATTCTGCCCAGCCATCCGCGCCAGCCTGGACGCGTCGAGGCCTAGGTCGCCTGCCCTCATGTCTCTGCAACCAAGGGTGAACACGAAACATCCACCTTGGCATCAATTGCTGCTGCAATTTTCTGCAGTTTTCTCGGTCCTAAACCACCCCCAAAACTCACCCTCCCCGCTCTTCCCCAACCCTTTCCTCCCAAGACCCTGTTCAATCATTCCAAGTAGTTGATTTACCCTATATGAACTTGACGAAGGGCTCAAAATGGATACGGAAATATCAAAACTAGGAATCATGATCCAAACCAAACTATGAACTTTCTTAAGTTCCTCAAGTCATAACTTTCATAAGATTAATCTGAGTCACACCTGAGCCCATTGGGTGCTATAACAAACAAACGTATAAGTCCAAAATCATCATACAAACTTATATGAACCTTTAAATTACCAATCCGAGCACGTTAATCCAAAATATTAACTTTGGTCAGCACTCTTAACTTAAAGCCTCTAGTTTGGAACTAAGTATTCTAAATTACTCCCGAACCTCTGGAGATCCGTACTACCCATACTCGCAAGTCATAAAATACCAAATGAACCTATGGGAAGTCTGAAATAGAGAAATGCGATCTTAGAACTCAAAACAACCGATTAGATTGTTACATGAACTCACAATAACCATTAGCATTAACCTCGTACCACGAAAGAAGAGTCCTGGGCTAGGTAGAAAGCCAAGCCAAATTGCAGTAGCATTAGCCCCATAGAAGATAGAAGTCAAGGGCTGGGACCAGGGCTCGTGCCGCACGACCCTCCAGAGGGAGCAACTTTGTGGAATTCCTAATGCATGATATGATCTTATGTATCACGAATACATTTTTGGCTGGGTGGAAAGGTGCATGATGGCCTCTGATAAGTGTGGATTTAAGCCTCTTATTAGTACCTTCTTGCTTTAATTTTAAGTCCAAAAGTGCTAATTTTTGTCTCCAAATCTGATGATGATGGTTGAGTTGTAGGTGCGCTGGAGAATGTGAGCTCAATGAAGAAATATAACTCAAAGAGAAGATGTCCCAGCTAAGATTAGCAAAGAGGAAAAATCCGAAGAACAGCGCGGTCCATAGAATTCCATCTGCGGCCGCAAAAGCAAATACAGCCCACAGAAGATGAAATGTGGCCGCAAAAGAGGAAACGAAGCTTTAGTGATTTTTTGCTGAGGTGCGGTCTGCAAACTAAAAACAATGGTCGCGCTTGGTCTACAAAACAAGTTTGTGCTGACAAGCCTGAAAGATTAGAGAAGATGCAATCGAACAAAGTCTGAAGCCTCATCAAAGCTCAGCCTACATCAATAAATTTATGCTCGGAGAAGCTACAGTGCGGCCGCAAAATTTCTGCAACTGAAAGCACTCGCAGCAGTAACCCAGCAAAGTGCTCACCGTAGATGTTAACATCAAAGTCAACTCCCGATTAAACCTATGAACTTTCCAAACCTTTAAATTACTATATTTTTTTAATTAAAGCCAAAACTTTATAGAAACATCCGAATGTAAATCCCGGCACACACGCAAGTCCAAAATCACAATCTGTCTCACGACCCAAAATCCACTATAGGTCGAGATGGCGCCTAACGCCGCCGTTAGGCAAGACAACGGTAATAAATCATCTCAGTTACTTATTTTATTATTTTCAAAATCAGGAACCCCATAAAATAAGTAGAAAAAATATGGTACTCACATAAAACTCATGATTTTATTTTCCAATTTATGTATAAAATATAAATTACAAGGTAAAATGATAATAATTATGTGAACTACAATAATGAACATCCAGTAGGAACCCCCAAGACCCGGTGTCACAAGTAAATGAGCATATACCAAGAAATATAATAAAATATAACATCTATCTAGGATACAAATTAGACACGAGAATGTAAAAAACTCTGATGGAGACTCCGTATGTTGCGGATCGTAACATGGAATGCAGCTCAGCATAAAGTCCCCGCAACAGTCGCGCCTCTGCACGCAAAAAGACCACCAGGAAATATATATACCTCCACAAAAAAGTGCACCAAGTGTAGCATGAGTACGTTAATCAACACGTACCAGTAAGTATCTAGCCTAACTCCGGAGAAGTAGTGATGAAGGGTCAACATCGACACTTAATAGTGGTCTAATAAATCAAGTAAATACCGAAAGTAAACAAGTATGAGGCGTGGTAAAAATAGTGTAAACAATGTTAAGCACGTGGTATGATCCTCCTCTGAACAGTAAATGCACACCCTCAATTATCGGTCACCTCCTCAACTAGAGTATGTGTGCAAAATGCTCCCCACCAGATAGATCGTCACAACTCAAATCAGGAAAACTCACGGATACGATGGCTCTTTGCCAAATATTACACAAGACGCTGCCTAGGCGAATGGCCCGATCCCGTACGAGTATTTATAGAAATGCCAAGGCATACGGCTCGATCCCATGTGTTCACTGCCGAGGTTACGGCACGAACCATAGATGCATCTATTATACTGCCGGAGCGAACGGCCCACTCCCATAAGAATATGATACTTTAACAGGTCCTTGACCCCACTAATGAAGATACATGTGAGTTATAAAATGTAAAGAAGATTCTCAATGAAAACACAGTATGCATGAGAATTTTGTAAGGGAAAACACAAATTATTCTGCGGCTAATGAAGTAGCTCGTCAAATCTATTACAATAATGAGTCTATCACTCTACGCAAGCCTAGTCTCAAATCGTAACGCAAAATAAAGGAATTAAATAGGCAAGGATAACTCAAATAGTACAATTAAAGCATGGCGTAAACCTAAGTCTACGCGAACAAATCAGGAATCCTAGCATACGCACGGACACTCGTCACCTCATACGTGCGTAGCTCCCACAACATGCAGCACATAAGAATATAACACCTACGGGGTAAATTCCCCCTCACAGGGTTAGACTGGAGACTTACCTTGCTCCGAGGTTCCACAACCGGCTCAAACGCCTCTATAACACCTCAATTCGACGAATGACGCGCTAGAGCTCAAGATGACCGGTCGAGTCGTTACATTCTCCCCCGCTTAAACATACGTTCGTCCACTAACGTGCTAAGAACTGCTCCGTAGTTGCCCAAAAATCAATGTTTAACACCCTGTGCACCTAGCCGTGCCACCACAACCCAATTGAGTACATTAGCTTGAGTCAGACTGCAGATCCTCCCTTTTGTTGAGTTAATAAGCCTTTCAACCAAATTTAAACCTCCGAATTCTTCTACTAGACCTGATTCTAACATACGAACAATTCTATCAATCACCGCACATCATACCAAAATATGATCACACACCTTTGCTGAATTGACACAATGCACAAGATTTGATGTAATATGCCTGATAACACATGTAAGCTCTGTCCCAACTCTTGCGATGCCGCCACAAATACACAAAACAATAAGTATAGGGAACCGTACTCAGCATCCCGCTATTGTGGCGTGCAACCCAATCGACACATGATACTGTTACAGCGTGCAACCCGATCCAAGTAACGTACCTGTGGCAGTATACCACCCGATCCACTCATAGCAATCAATAAGGAAATACTCATCAAGCCATAATGCTCATACCTACAAAATGTCCAAATATCAGCCACAAGTACGCCAAGTGCATAATACAACCCTGGGGAGATGGGTAGCGCCATACGCTACAAACACCAAAGCACGACTAAGGTGTAATAAATGACCTGCATCTCAAGAGCCATCCTGCTCATATAACACCACAAACTACACGGGATCATAACATACGTGTGGATAATCAAGTCGTCTCACAACCCACCTGGCACAATAGAGTATCATATGGAATAGCTGACAAGGGGAATAATACCGAACACTCGAGGACTCCTCCATAAGCAGTACTATGCTGAATCAACACATTCGATCTGATGTAAATCTACTAGCAGGCCTCGAGTCGATTCCACTTATCCCATACTGGGCTATTAAATTTCCAAGGATCCATAATAACCCTATTAATGACAGACACGGGCAGCAGTCCAATCCGGAACAAACTCCCACAGTCCACAACCAAAGGAATAGAGCGCCTTTCAGGCATAAACTCTCACATTAGCGATAGTACCAGAATCTCCATACTTGGTTTCAATCCTTAACAATCAAGTGACTAACATGTCACACTTTTACAAATTTCCCCGTGGGACACGCTCCCACGACCTTCTGCACCAGGTAGCATAGTCTGCACATCCAGACCTCTAACCGTACTAATTATGTTGCAAATTAAGAATTCGCAAATTAATACACAATGCCTCTTCAAGAACCATTCTCAGGCGACACTAAGATAACGTCAGCTTACTCTGAACACCTGAATTCTTCCATGCCCATCCGAGCTCGTAACATTCTTATCAACACCGAGCCACAACCTTGATCCTCAATTTCCAATTCCCATGCCGCTCATTGTACCTATCATGCCGCGACGCGAAAGTACAAGAATTCATCATAACACTTGAACTACTTGTAGAGTATACACTACATTGGCTACAAACCTTTCACTTAACTCATTTCAGAAGATTCATCACAAAACGGAACTGAATTCCCATAACTGCAGAAGATACAAACCCCTAATCGTGGTCTAAAACGCCATAACTCTCATGGGATCCATATAAACACAACAAGGCCATTTGAATCAAATACTTCTCAAATCAATCAAATTATGGTTGCTGTCAAGCCCGCACGTGCAACCACAAACTACCTATATAACTTAACATGCCGAAGGAACTGATCATTGCCACAATTATGCTGATTCAACCATTACAATCGACCCAACATCTTCCAATTCACTCTTGACTTGCCTTAGAAATAATAATAGCTCCATTCGAAAACATAACAAACTTAATCAACACCCATCTTGAGTGACCCGAATCACGAGACCACATCGTCTCGATACCCATGAACCATCTCATACCCTCCTTATGCGCACAATAGCATCTCCAACCAATACAGCCATTCTGAAAGATCCTCTACGAATCTGAAGTCGTTTCCTCCCATTTCTCCAATACTACACTATAGACCCGATGATAACATAGAAAACTTCAAATCCCTTTCATAACCCACTACAATAACTCGATGCACACAACGAACCCGAAATTCTTTGACACTGCACTTATATTGAGCCCACTAGAACCGTTGTTGAGAGTCATCCACTCTAACCTCGTCTCGAATATAATCAAACTCCAACATTGTGTTAGCACATGAACACTCCCAAAGAAGAAACCGAATGAATTGTTTTCCTTGTACATCACATCCACAAGAAGCATAAAATCTGAGTCTTCCCAAAACCTGCATATGAATCGACAAAGCGAAATATAGCACACATTCATTAAGTCCTTTGGTCGAATTAACACTGATGTTTTCTTTTCTTTGTCATAAATAATCCACTAATGCACCAATAACCAGAAGCTGCACAAGCAGACAACCACGGATCCAATCGTAGACGGTGGGCTCCCCTACTTAACTTTGAGCTACCGTCAAATAATGTAGAACCCACAAAGATTCCTCCTTCTCAATTACCATCATCTCGCACTGTCATCTTGCCAAATTTCTTGTAGTCCCTTGTGAAACTCTTCATGAACATTCTGAATTATCAGCTACAATCGCATATTCGGCTTTCTGCCGGGTAGTAAGTAGAACTCTTCGTACAAACTTCATCAAAATCACTCAACCACTAACATGTCCACAGAAGATAGCCCACTTGTGGAATTCCACACCGATATCTTTGAATGACGCTGCACAGGGTACATCTACCACGAAATTAGTAAGCCCTCACGAGCCCATGCTCGACAACCGGTTGTAAAAATCTGTTCATTCCCCATAGACATTAACTGAAAATCCGATAATACATCCCAAGCAAGTTTCCACACCCCTCTTCATTTCAAGCAAACTTCTCTCTGCCATATTCAATCTTCCTCAGTACAGTAGCCACTATCCCAAATAAAATCAGTAGACCTAGTCACTTTCCACCATGACTCCCAAATCGCTCTAAACTTTCTAAGGCGTTTGGCTACCCTACCACAGAATCCATATGATACTCTGCCAACCCCACTTCGATGAAATCATCTCCTTTAAGCAACTTCTCGATCTCTGCTTTTCATACTTGACCTGCTAGCAATTCAACCAACGAAACACCTCCCGTCATGTCCTTTCTCATTCTTCGCAACCCAAATATTGCATCAAATCAAAATCCATCTCTGTAGCACCTGAACTAATTAATTGCTTCCAACTCTAAGCCTCCTCGACGGTCATCTTTCTCGAGCCATCAGCATTCAAAACACCGATTCGATTCAGCAACTGATACACACTGCTATCTCTGACAACCGCCTTTTAGGCACTATTTCACCACACCCTGCCCCGAATGAAAATCAAGAAGACCATAACACCGGCGAGCCTTAATGCGTTCAAACAAAGACGACGACACCACATCACAAATGAGGATTTCCACCAAGTTCAAAAATATCAACTCTTGTTACCCCATTAAGCAAAGCCTGAATATCCATAGTCCGATTGCCTTTCCTCCGCTGGAATTATATGTCGAACCTCTAAATCATGCATTGAAAAATTGTCCTTTCGAGTCATTCACTGCCTCGACACATGAACAACTACCCTACCATTACACAAACACTGTGCGGTAACAACGCGTGACCATCATAATAATCTATGCATAGCCTTGAAACCATAGGAAATACAAATACTAGGATGAAAGGACAGAACACCCTTCTGCAAGGCAACAATAATAGCCTGCCAGAATACACAGGGAGAAACATCCTGCACGGTGCCCAATTGATAACAAGTGCTTCACGTCACATAAGATTGAGTAGGAAGGAAAAAATGGCATAAGCTTCAATGGAATCAAATCGCACGATGAGGAATCAAGAAGGAAACTGCTCCTAGCAGCCCTGTAGCCTCCACAAGATAAGTACATATGCCTCCGTACTGATCCGCAAGACTCTACGAGACTTGTTCATGACTCGTGAGACCCACGTGAACCTAGAGTTCTGATACCAAGATGTCATGACCCAAAATCTACTACAGGTCGTGATGGCGCCTAACACCGCCATCAGGCAAGCCAATAGTGATTAATCAACATAGTTACTTATTTTATTGTTTTCAAAATCATGAATCCCATTAAATAAGTAAAAGAAATATGGTACTCACAGAAAAACCCATGATTTTATGTTCCAATTTTCGTATAAAATATAAATTACAAGGTGAAATGATAATAATTATGTGAACTACAATAATGAACATCCAGTAGGGACTCCTCAAACCCGGTGTCACAAGTGCATGAGCATCTACCAAGAAATATAATAAAATATAACATCTCCTCGAAATACAAGTTAGAAAGGAGAATGTAAATAATTCTAATGGAGACTCTTTATGCTGCGGATCGCAACATGGACTGCAGCTTACCGTAAAGCCCCTGCAATAGCCGCGCCTCTGCACCCAAAAAGACTACCGGGTATATATATATATGTATATATATATATACCTGCACAAAAAATGCAGCAAAAAATTATAAAGTAAGTAAAAAACAAAAGGGTTATGAAATGAAATTAAAGAAAAAACTACCCTAGTTGTGAACTTAATCTTTCCCGTAGCAGAAGTACGAGCAATAATAAGAGTAGAAGAAAGTAAATGACTTTATATTTTAGAGAGCAAAATATAGCTTTTTGTGTATAGAGTATTTGTCCCTACAAAATGGTGCTAATTCTCCTATTTATAGCCATATGTAGGGAGACAAGATTCCCAAAGCAAGCTCCTCTTGAATGAGAATAAAACCGTCATTGAATGGCTGCATAATGGTTCTTCGGGATTCATCCACTTACAATGAGTGCTGGTTATTTGCTGACTCACGTCTCACTAGTCTTTAGTTCCACGTGTCATCTCCTTATTCGTCCAACTGTCGCTATCCAATTTTACCGTATACACTTGTTTGTCCATTCCATCTCTTCCTCGTAAGGATAAGGAAAAGAAAAAGTTGAACAAATGCAGAAAAAACAGAGAAGAAGAGAGGAGTGCCTGTCGCTTTTCTGAATAGAGGTTATTTTGTAAAAGCTGGCTATATTCGAAACAGCGGCTTTAAAACTGGATATCTGCCAAAATAATTCATTAAGCAGCCCAAGTCTTAAGAAGCCCAGCTAAAAGTGGGACCCCCTGTTCCTCCTCCTTTCCCTTTTATCTTATCTGCGCAAAGAATCCATGGTGTGTAACTAACTATTCATCCATTTCCTGACTTCCTCTAAGCACAGTAGCCAAATGGCTTCTTTGACACAACAATTCGGAGGGTTGAATTGCCCACCAATTTCAACAGCTAGGCTTCAATCCAAGAAGCTTAAGGTGAATCCCATTAATCATCAGAATAAGGCTAACAAAGCAAGAATAGTAGCACAAGCTGCAGCAGTGGTTACAAATGCACAAACAAGAGAAAGACAAAAGCTTAAGGATATGTTCGAGGATGCCTATGAGCGATGCCGTACTGCACCTTTGGAAGGTGTTGCCTTTACTGTTGAAGATTTTCACTCTGCCCTTGAAAAATATGATTTTGACTCCGAAGTTGGTACCAAGGTTAGCTCCCAACTTCTTCATTTTTGTGTTTAAAAATGGATTCTTTAGGAAAAATTTGAAAGGATATATATTAGTTTAATGATAGTAAATTGGGTCACATTTTGAGACAATGCTTCAATGTAATTAAATTGGTACCAAGGTTGGCTCGTTGCACGCTATATCTGTAGTCATATCAAATTCTTGATGCTGTCTTGGACTAATTGGGGAAACAATGAAACAGTTGAGTGCTGTTCGTTCTTAATTGTAAAATGGGTTACATTTTGAGATGGTGAAGGTCCATTCTTAACGGGGTTTGGGTTAACAGGGGAATTATTTTAACCCAATAAGTATATGATTTCATAATAGCTTGAAATGGATACAAAGGATTTAAGTAGCCTACCTCAACTAGTTTGGGATTAATTGATGTTAGTATACAATTTCATGACACTTTCATATTAATCTGTTATTATTTATAATTTGACGCTTATAGCTGGAGTTGACCAAATGAAGAAGCAAATGGATTTTATCTTCTTACCAGGTCAAAGGAACAGTTTTCTCTGTGGATGCAAATGGAGCTCTAGTTGACATCACTGCAAAATCATCTGCATACTTGCCTTTACGAGAGGCTTCACTTCACACCATCAAGCACGTAGAGGAAGCCGGAATCTTTCCTGGGTTGCGTGAGGAGTTTGTGGTGGTTGGCGAAAATGAAGCTGATGATAGTTTGGTTTTGAGCTTGCGTTCGATTCAATATGACCTTGCATGGGAACGATGTAGGCAGCTACAAGCTGAAGATGTTGTTGTCAAAGGCAAGGTATGCATTTGTCCTGAATCATCAATGCTTTAGTAGCACATTCAATCCTGTAGCAATGGTCAAGTGTAGTTCTTTGGATGATTTTGCAGGTCGTTGGTGCAAATAAAGGTGGAGTGGTAGCTCTGGTGGAGGGGCTTCGTGGTTTTGTTCCGTTCTCGCAGATATCAACGGTTAGTTGTATACTCACCACATGAGCTATAACCTATTTTGTGAAGCTGTGACTGTTTCTTGTAGATCTTCTGTCATCCAGACCTCATATAATGAGAGAGAGAGAGCTACTTGGTCATTTGATTGAAACTCAATAAAAAGTGGCTCCTTAACAGGACTTGTTACCCTATTCTAATAGGATAAGTCACCTAATTTACAAGGATCCTATTAAAACTAATTAATCTCCTAACTAAATATCCAAAACTGCAATATTCTACATGATTCTTACGTCAATCTGGACTTGACAGATATTTCAGATTGACCTATCCAGCCATTTTTTGTTTATTTTTACTGACTGATGCCTCTTTTAATAGCCTGTTGCAGTTTCTGTCCTTTATTTAAGATTTGCATGTGGTGATCAGGCTCACTCTATTGTGCCGTAAAATTCCAACTTTTCACAAAGAGCACATTTATCAGCCCAAAAGTGAGACCAGCTTTTGTTTGGTAGATAGATTGATACTTTCTTTTCTGCTATTAAATGGCAAGCTAAAGAAATGTAAAGTGGGATTTACCCACCATTAAGTTGTTTGAGCTGACTGAAATAAGCGGTATTATGAGGCCTAGGGGTACCCACATCCACATGTTGAGAATAAAAAGGAAGGTTGCAAGTATGGGATATTCGTGTCTACTGTCTGTTTGTTTAAACAATCATTTTAGTGCAATTTACTTCTTGCAAGGCCTACTTTTGCAGTTTTTATCGTAATTTTACAGATATTCTATAGTTGCATGTAAGATTTGATACTCTACTAGAAAACTTATTTAGTTAATTGTACCAGATTAGTATCTCTGCCGATATTCAATTTCTCCTACAAAGAGAACCAAGAAAATTTCCAAATGGCTGGCGAATTTACTATATGAGGGACATTTTTGTGATTTGTTAGTTAAAAGACGATAGAATATAACTGAATAGCTTTAAGTTCTAGTTTTGCATCCATTATCACCTCGGCATTTTTCACCTATGAAGTTATCTTCTTAATTCGAAATCAAACCATGGGGTATAATTTGGTGATTAGGAGCTTTGTCTTTCCTTGTTACAAAAATAATGTTTTGGTAACAATGGTGTCTGGGCCTGCTTGTATGTGCCTCAATTATTCCACAGAGTTACATGCTAACTTCCACCGGCACAGATACGGGGTTACTCTACCAACCAAGCCTTAGGCATATATGAAAAAATTACCTAGTGTTTTTAGTCTTTGCTGGGATTTGAACCTTGTTCTCCTGTGGTTTTCACCACTCCATTAACCACTAGGCCACACCCTTAGGTGCGTTTCCAAAAATAAATTTGCTATGATTACTTGAAACTCACCATGGATAACTCTCTTTTGATTTGCCTTAACAAAATAAATAAATAAATCTCTTTCAATATTTCAGAAATCAACTGCAGAGGAACTTTTGGAAAAGGAGCTTCCTCTGAAGTTTGTTGAGGTTGATGAAGAGCAATCCAGACTTGTGCTCAGCAATCGTAAGGCCATGGCTGATAGTCAGGCACAATTGGGAATAGGCTCAGTCGTTCTTGGAACAGTTCAGAGCTTGAAACCATATGGTGCCTTCATTGACATTGGTGGGATCAATGGCCTTCTTCATGTGAGTCAGATCAGTCATGATCGTGTCTCTGATATTGCAACAGTCCTCCAGCCTGGTGACACTCTCAAGGTGTGTGTAGAAATCTCAAGCTTGGAAAAGTTTTTCTATGACTGGAGAAGTCTCTAATCATCTGCTCAATCTTGTTGTAGGTCATGATATTGAGCCATGATCGTGAGAGAGGTCGAGTGAGCCTTTCAACAAAGAAGCTAGAGCCTACACCTGGTGACATGATTCGCAATCCAAAGCTTGTCTTTGAGAAAGTAAGTATTTCCAAATGTTATTTATTTGTCTGCACTTGTAGTAAATCATCATTTCATGTTTGTGCATTTCTCCTACGTTTTGTTTTCACAGGCTGAGGAGATGGCCCAAACATTCAGGCAGAGAATTGCCCAAGCTGAAGCCATGGCCCGTGCAGATATGCTGAGGTTCCAGCCTGAGGTATTTTTCTTGTGTCTTCCTAATATGTCCATTGTTTCATTTTACAGGCATTGTAAAATATTATTATTTGAAAAGCCTTTTCTCCATTTGATCTTATATGAAGCATGCCAACATTATTTATATACCTTGGAGTGACTTCACATAAACTTATTCAGTTACGTGGAAATAGAACTCTGCCAATTAAGTTCTCTCTGTGTAAATATGGATATATATAAGCTGAGGAAGTAGAAAGAATAGGAAAAAGGAAAAGAAGCAGCAAAGTTGAGTATTCTTAGCCCAAGAGATTTGAAGACAATAACTGGAAGGCAGAAATTAGAGAAGCAACTGGATTCCCTCTCTCCCTTTCTCTCCACATCAAGAGATGAGATTAGAATTGGGTGATACAGAAGTGGGGATAATAGAACAAAGAAAAGAAGGAAAAATGGATACAGGTGGGAGGAGCCTTGAATAACAAAGGATATAGGATAAAATTGAAGCTGTTGGTTATGAGGATACTCAAGTCCGGTTCTAGCTTAATCGTCTCCCTTTAATATCTTCTTTGCTCATGCCCGCCAATCTTCTTTGCTTAGCTAACCAAGTATTATGCTTTAATATAGGAATTGCTGAACTTTCTTATGAATTTCACTACTATCACCTCTATCCTATCTTATTTGATACCATCTCATTGGGCACAAACTTCAAATCTGTTTAATAGTCAACATATCAGATCAAAGTTATAAATTTGAAGTGAATTTGAATTCTTGAAACTTATGAAATTTGTATAAAATAATAATGCTAGTGAAATGATGTCAAATGCTATAAAATGTCTAGAAACACAAAGTGTCATATAAATTAATTAGTCTTCAATTGAAAGCTGAATTGATCGTCATATTCTTTGCCTTGAAATAGTTACATGTGACTGAGAGTATTGACTTGTGCAAGTCTCTTTTTTTTTCTTGTAACTTCTCAGAGTGGATTGACCCTGAACTCTGACGGGATTTTAGGCCCGCTGACCTCTGAACTACCTGAGGATGGACTAGATTTGAGTGAGATTCCGCCAGCTGAAGATTTATGAATTCTAAATGGACAACCCGCTTCTTTTTGACCTTTTTGTTTCAGAAATTGTATAAATGCTGTTTGTAGGTTTAGGAACCATTCAAGATAAACGTATTCCTTCCGCAATCATTCGATTGTATTATTACCATGATTCTAAACTGCTAAGAATGAAGCATTGTTAAATAGCAGTAACTGTTAAAGCATACATGCATTTTTGTTACTGTTGCAAAAATGATGTCCCGATATGATGAATCGTCTTAATACTGTAAACCCAAATAGAGTGAAATGTATGCAGGAATAGACTTCATGTGATCTGAGATTTATTACAAGTGATACTCCTTATGCTCTACTTTATGTGTCACTAAGTTGGAGAATTAAAGAGAATATTGTGACTGCAATTTTTGACTTGAAGGACATTTTCATGTAGCTTATAAGTATGTAAATTTTCTTTCAAAAAACTTACATAACGGAAATTAAGTAGTTTGATTTTACATACTGAATTCTCATCTCAATACACAGTGACTGTCTTCTTATGCCATGGTATGTAGAGAAGTCCCAATGTCAACAGTTGGTTTAGTATCTTATAATTGTTGAGATATTAAAATAAGCCAAGTTACTGCTCACGGAAAACAAAAGTTAAAGATCGGTCAACAACTTTGGCTTGACAAGTTTGGGGGACAAGATAGGCTGACGGGGCAGAATTAAGGTCAGGGGCACAAGAGGGGAAATCATCATATTATGGGATAATTATCAGTGACATTGCATAGACATTCACTAATGATCTTACTCAATATCTTGCTTGCTGGAAGGAGTACATGAGAAATTTCAATGGAGATTTACAAGACTATGGCCCGCACACTAATCAGAAAAGGGAAGAGCTTTGGCATGAGCTAGCAGCAATGGAATGATCATTAATTCATTGGGAGAGACTTGAATATTTGCAGGTTTGAGAGTGAGGGCTTAACTGTGTGAGGAGGTCTAAAGCAATGAAAAGCTTCTCAGACACAAAACAGGAAATGAGTTGATCTTCCTTTATAGGGCCTCTTACACATGGTTCAAGGGAGAGGACTCAATATAAGAATCAAGGATAGATAGACCCTTGATTTCACTTAAATGGAACGACAGTTTCAGGGCTGTGAACCGGCTTGTTCTTCCTAAGGTTGTCCCAAATTACTGTTCTAGCATGCAGGAAAGTGGAGATTGGGAAAGAAGCTCTTCATATTTTAAACTTGAAAACATGTGATTCTAAGATGAGGGTTTCATGGACAAGGTAAAATAATGGTGACAGAGTTGCATGGTAAGAAGGTGATCCTGATTATATCTTAAGCAGAAACTAAAGTTTTTAAATTAGGATATCATAACCTGAAATAAAGAAGACCTAAGCAGATGATGGACGAGGCTCTGGAAGGGTGGCTTTCTACTTAGGTTGCATCTGACGGGCTTATTTTTGGTAGAATAGAAACAAGATGAAATAAGGCCCTTGAGGATTATTGTCACCGCAGCAAGCATAAAAGGGGAAACCTCAATCATAAGAGAAAAAAACCAGATCACCGAATATGCAGAAATCAGCAAAGGCAGAAGACTAGTAGAGGCAGAAGAAGTGTTATGAAGGCAAAAATTTAGGTGTCTATGGCTCAAAGAGGGCGAAACACTAAATACTTCCAGAAGATTGCTAATATATATAATGTGGTCAACTGTATTGATTGACTATGAAATGGACAGTGAAATCATTGAAGGTAAAGCGATATATTAGAATTGCAGCAAAACTACTAGCAACAGACTCAAAAGAGTGGTAGGAGAAGTGGTTGCCGGTTATCAAAATGCCTTTATAAAGAACAGGTAGATCGTTGATGCCGCCCTATTAGCTAATGAAGTGTTGGGTTTGAAAGTAAAAGAGTGGGGGATCCAGTATCATTTTCACGCTAGATATAGAAAAAGCTTTTGACCCACTTAATTTCTCTTACCTCTTCATAATATTAAGAAAAATGGGTTTGGAGAAGTATGAATCAGGTGGATATGTGATGCTGCATATCTATTATGAATATACTCAATTTAGTTAATGAAAGCCTTGTAGGATTCATTTCTCACAAAAAAGATTCAGGCAAAGAGACCATCTTTCACTTTTCCTCTTCATATTGGTTATGGACGGTCTTAGTAAAACACCAGAAAAGCTAAGCAACTGCAACGAATGGAAGACTTTAAAGTAGGCAGGAACCTTGGTAACTCAATTTCGGTGTCACGATTGATTTATGAAGATGACACTCTTATTTCTATGATGTAGAGAGATCCCTAGTACTCCATCTCAACTTAATAATGTGCATGTTTAAGCTTTGTCAGTGTCACGACTCAAATAATGCCAAGGTTGTTATGGCACGTAATCCCCCTGCTAGGTGAACCAACATACATACAACAAGTCTAAACATCATAAAATCATAAATAAGCCTTAATAGAGATAATATCGTAAGATAAGTCTAAAACTAGCATAACACCTGCGAAAATAAATAAAACAACCCCTACGAACTTGTGTCACGATGTCATGATATCTAAAGAGTATCATATGACATAAGTCTGAATAATACATCAATGTCAAATACAAGGAAACAACAATGAAAGAGGGAAGTGACTTCAAGGCACATCGGACGAACAAGCAGATCTACCTCGAGTCTCCAAGTGAACTAACTACTAGGCTCTCCCCTAGGTCTTTCTGGTACCCTGGTATCTGTATAAAAATATAGAAGTGTACTATGCGTATAAAAATATATGTACTTAGTAAGTATCAAGTCTAAACCCAACGAAGTAGTGGCGAGATTATGAAAAAGATACTCATATTTTCATAGCCGGTGCAGTTTATAAGCATATGCACTAACAAAGAAACAACGTACACAATAAGCACAGTCATTGCATGAGATAAAATTCATGCCTTGTAACGACCCGATAGGTCGTTTTGAGAACTAGCTCCCTTTTCTGTATTTCGAGGCTTTTTATAGTTCAATTTGATGATTCATGACTTGCGTGCGTGGTCCGTGTCGTTTTCCGAAAAGTTTGTATGTGAAATTTTGAAGAATATATGATTTATGACTTTAAATGTGGCTAGAGTTGACCACGGTCAACGTTCTTGCTAAATGACCTCGGATTGGTGTTTTGACGATTCTGGTAGGTTCATTTAATATATTTAGACTTGTACACATATTTAGTTGGGGTCCTCGATGAATCGAGGCCGTTTCGACGCATTATGTGAAAAGTTAGAAAAGTGAATTTTTAAGTTGAAAATCTTGAGTTTTAATGATCGATTCTTGATATTTGATGTTATTTTGATGATTTGAGTTAGCAAATGAGTTTGTAGGTATTATTATACTTATGTATATGTTCGGATTGAAGCCCGAGATGCTTGGATGAGTTTCAGATGGGTTGCACATGGTTTTGGAGAAGCTGATAAGCATCTGGTGCGTTGAACCTGCAGATCTCGTATTTGGAGGTTCTGCTTGCAAATGCGAGCATCGCTTTTGCAAGGGATGGCTCGCATTTGTGAAGATGGTCTAGTGCTGGGCACTTCGCATTTGCGATGTTTGTATCGCATTTGCGGACATGGGCTTCATAATTGCGACTAAGCAGTCGCATTCGCGACATTATGAATTTAGGGGAAGCTTTGCATTTGTAAACCGCCCAGCGTTCGCCCATTTGGAAGGATTTCATCGCTTTTGTGATAAAAAAGGGCTCAAAATCTTTTCGCTTTTGCAAAGAGTGGTTTTTTCTGAACGTCCCAATTGTGAATAAAAGTTCGGAATTGCGACATCTGCAGTTGGATAAAGGTTGGGTAATTCGGGACTTAGCTCAATGTATACCATTTTTAAAACATAGACTCCATTAGGCAATTTTTGAAGAGCAATTTATTCCCAAATTTATAGGTTAGTAACTTTAACTTGTTTTCAATCAATTTTCATAACTTTTTCAAGAATTTTATCATCAAATTCGTGAATTTCAAAGTAGAAATTGGGGATTTTGGGTAGAATTTAGGAATTTTACAAAATTGTGATTAAGACCTCAAATTGAGGTCAACTATCAAAAAGTATCATATATCTGGGCTCAGTGGTGAATGGATAATCGGGATTTTATCTTAATTTCGGATTTGGACCACGTGGGCCCAGGTTGACTGTTGGCCTTTTCAGTTATGTTAAAATTGAACCTTTTTCATGCGAGAGTAGTTTCTAAAGCTTGTTTTGACTTATTTGAACAGTATTGACTAGATTTAATTGGTATGGAGGCTTGTTCTAAAGTAAAATCCGTGTTGTATTGTTGAATGTGTTCCGGAAAGAGGTAAGTGGCTTGCCTAGTTTCATTGAGGGAATTTTTTCTAATAAAATGATATTGTTTGCTACATGCGGGGTGATATATATGCAAGGTGATGAGTGTATTTGCATGTGCCAGAATTATCCATGCTCAGGCTATATTATATGATTCTTTGCATCTTGATGAAATTTTTGATTTTTTTGCCTTATTTTTTACTTGGTTTCTATGATAATATGCGTACAAATATCAGTGCTAGAGACCATGCTATATGTAACGGCCCGACCGGCCATTTTGAGCTCTAGCACGTCGTTCGGCGGTTTGAGGCCTTGAGTAGCTTCACTTTATGTATTATGACTTGTGGATATAGTCGGTTGTGATTTTTGAGAAGTTCGAAGTTGGTTTGGGAGAATAATTTTCGATTTGGAAGTTTTATCCTGGAGAATAATCTTCGCTAATCTTGCAGAAATCAGCAACTAGTAAAGGCAGAAGAAGGTTATGAAGGCAAAAATTTAGGTGTCTGTGGCTCAAAGAGGGCGAAACACTAAATACATTCAGAAGATTGCCAGTTCATACAAAATGGTCAACTGTATTGATTGACTATGAAATGGACAGTGAAATCATTGAAGGTAAAGCGATATTAGAATTGCAGCAAAACTATTAGCAACAGACCCAAAAGAGTGGTGGGAGAGGTTGTTTCCGGTCGTCAAAATGTCTTTATAAAGAACAGGCAGATCGTTGATGCTGCCCTATTAGCTAATGAAGTGTTGGGTTTGAAACTAAAAGAGTGGGTGATCTGGTATCATTTTCACGCTAGATATAAAAAAAGCTTTTGACCCACTGAATTTCTCTTACCTCTTCATACTATCAAGAAAAATGGGTTTGGGGAAGTACGTATCAGGTGGATGTGTGATGCTGCATATCTATTGTGAAATACTTAATTTAGTTAATGAAAGCCCTGTAGGATTCATTTATCACAAAAAGGACTCAGGCAAAGAGACCACCTTTCACTTTATCTCTTCATATTGCTTTTGGAGGGTCTTAGCAAAACACCAGAAAAGCCAAGCAACTGCAACGAATGGAACGCTGTAAAGTAGGCAGGAACCTTGGTAACTCAATTTCGGTGTCACGATTGATTTATGAAGATGACACTCTTATTTTAATGGTGTAGAGAGATCCCTTCAGATACCAGTCAAATGGTATTTTCAACTCCCCTTCAGATACCAGTTGTTTACAAAGAAGAAGAGGAAATGTTACAACGACGCCGTGGTAAGGATGCTACAACAGATGGTCTTTCACCTGAGCACAATGGACAATGTCCGCAATCTCATTCAAGGAATAACAGTTGGGATGGCAAAGAGAATGAGGAGGTAAACGTTAGGCGACTCCCAATGAGAGTTGCTAAGCAAAAACAGGTTGCCTCAACCGCGTCCAAGATGTCCACCAGTTCGAAGAAGAAATCATGATTTTTGAATATATTCTAAAGAGGCCGGAGGAGGAAGATAAAGATTTCCAAATAGAAGAGATTACAAGAATAGAAAAGGAGGGACAATACTCTAATTTGTACTACTTTCTATTATATCATTCTATAAGTATAATCATATGTAATATCATCATAGAGTGTATTATAAACTCTATGATGATCATTAAGTATTTAGTTCTTTTCAGTTCTTTCTTTTTACATGCGTGCTAATAGGTGAGGCCTTTTATTTGCCTCAATAGAATTTGTAAGGTAAGGTTTAGCTCGGTATGTGTTTGCTTGCATATAAGCGACACTACTCGAGCTTTTGCCCCCCTTACTTGTACGTTTCCTTTGCGGTTTGCTTTTATTATGAATAAAAACTTATAATTTGCCCAAAAAGAAAAAAGAAAAAAAGAAAAAAAGAGATCCCTAGTACTCCATCTCAACTTAATAATGTGCATGTTTAAGCTTTGTCAGTGTCACGACTCAAATAATGCCAAGGTTGTTATGGCACGTAATCCCCCTGCTAGGTGAACCAACATACATACCACAAGTCTAAATATCATAAAATCATAAATAAATCTTAATAGAGATAACTGTTACAACCCGTAATTTCGTACGTTAGACCAGGTCGTAAGATAGTCTATATGTATAGAGCCTAAGAACCAGAAAAGAGTTCAAAAAGTCAAGAAAAGAGCAAAGGGCTTCGCAAAGCTGGGTTTGTTACCGCAAAATCCACATACGAGCCGCAAATCTGACACTGAGACCGCAGACCAAGACAGATTTCTGGACAAAAATCAGTGCCAAAAATGCGACCATAAGTGTGATCGCATTCTTGAAATGCGAACCGCATATTACACCTAATGTGTCGCAAACTGAGACAGATTTCTGGGCAGAAATCTATGTCAGAAATGCGGTCAGCATGCGATCGCATACTCAAAATGCGGACCGCAAAATAGACCTCCTTCATCGCATAATGTGACAAATTTCTGGGCTGAGATTTGCGACCAAAATGCGAACCGCATGTTGATTCTGCAACGAGAATGCAGTCGCAGATGTGAAAGCGTCAGACACGTGTATCGCTTATTGACTGACCTATAAAAGGGGCCTAGACAAGTTCTTTCTTCATTTTCTGAAACCCAAAACCCAGTGGAACCACCTGCGACCCCTCCTCAACATCCCACACAAGCTCTAATATAATTCCCCTATTGTTCAAGCTCAAATTGAGAGAAAAATCTAAAGATTGGAATAAAACCTAGAAGGTGAAGAACCAACAAAGAGGGCTGAGTTATCCCACATGCAAGGTAAGTTACTACTCTCTTTCTTGCATTCTTTCTCTTGGGAATTCATGGTATTCCATTCTATGCATGTAAGAACTCATAAGATGGTGATTGGAAGCCATGAGTTCAAGTTAACTAGTGGTAATGGACTGGGTTATGATTGTTTTGGGTTGTTGTTAAGCTGCATGTGCTATTGCTATTTTTGTGAAGTTTGGAAGAAGAAGGGTGAGGAGGAACACCATATAGAATTGAGGTTATGATTAATAATAGCTGTAACGCTTAGAGAGTAATAATTGAATTGTCTTTAATTGTAGACTAAGGAATAAGGAATTGTAACAGTCGCATAGCTTGAGAACTGGTGCAGTAAATACCAGGTATGTAAGACCATCCCTTTTCTTTCTTTTTCACGACTCCGTTTATACACGATACAACGAACAAGCCCCCAAAGATACTCTATTCTTAGAAGCTAGGAGTGCTTATATTGTTTCCCCTCTCATGGGAGGATTGATATGTTATTATTCTTCGACCTTACGTCACCATGATAGTATGATTCATATGAGTTCAGCATGCATTATCTATTTTACTTTACCGCGCCGCGCTATAGTCGGCCGGGCAGGCACCTATTGTGCAACCTCTAATCAGTTGGGTATGATGATGAGGTAGCCCACAGAGGCGTATGTATATGAGGATGAGGAGGCCCACAGAGGCGTATATATGTATATTATGATTTTAAAAGAATGTAATAGACGAGGCTCCCCCATCGCAGTAGGCTATCCAGTTCAGCAGACATTGGCGAGATCCCTCCTTCGGACTTGTCGTAGTCCTGGTATGCATTTTGTTATAGGCATTATGGGCATGTCGGTGCCCTGTTCCGACACAAGTTGCATCATGTATGTTCTTGTAGAGGCTCATAGACAAGAGTTGGGTTATGAATAAACAATGGGATGACTTATGTACAGTTGGAATTGCCTTGTCGGCAAACGTATGTATTTTGCTGTATAGCTTTGCATTGCAGCCTTGTTGGCATATTATGTATATAAGTATGTTCATATAATGGTATGATATTTCAGTTCAGTATGATTTTTGTTCAAGATTGCATGTGTATGACAAGCCCTATAGATAATAAGGAAAGTTAGATGAAGGGTATGCCGGCGCCCATTGAGTAGGGTCCGATGCCAATCGCGACCCTCTGGCTTGGGTCGTGACAATTATGGTATCAGAGCTGGTCTTGTCCTAGGGATTGTCTATGAGCCATGTCTAGTAGAGTCCTGATTATCGGTGTGTAGCGCGCCACATTTATAATCAGGAGGCTGCCTGACATTTAGGATTGTTACCTTCTTTCTAAATCTAGATCGTGCGTAGAGCTGAGTCGTAAGCGTTCGTCTCTAATATTCGCCTTGTTTTCCCTACAGCGATGCCCTCGACTAGGAAGCAAGCAAATAGTAGACGACTCGATACAAATGCGGGAGAGGGTACCAGTCAGGTGCCCCAAGCTAGAGAAGGCCAAAGTGAGCCTCAGAGTGAGATGCCGTCTCGGACCTCGTCTACTCCTCCTTCCCTAGAGGATATTAGAAGCCACCCAGCATCTCCCGTCCCTTTATCTGGTGCTACAGACCAGGACTTGCGGACCGCGGTACAGTTGTTGACTAGCTTGGTAGCTTCTCAGACTTAGAGGCAGGACACCGGTGCTACTGATGAACTGGTTAGTACGAGGGTTCGAGATTTTATTAATCTTGATCCTCCAGTGTTTACCAGGTCTGATCCCAAGGAGTACCCGCAGACTTTTATTGATCAAATTCATCGCACCCTGCGGGTTATGCATGCTAGTGATACGGAGGCAGTAGAATTGGCTTCTTATCGGTTGCAGGATTTAGTAGTTTTCTGGTATGATAGTTGGGAAAAATCCAGGGGTTCAAATGCTTCCCCACCTGTGTGGAATGAGTTTTCTGAGGCATTTCTTCGTCACTACCTGCCAGATGAGGTACGACGAGCCAGAGCCGATAAATTCTTGAACCTTAGACAAGGTAACATGAGTGTGCGGGAGTACAACATGCAGTTTGATTCTTTGGCAAGGTATGCTCCCAATATGGTGGCCGAGATGGGTGATAGGGTTCATTTGTTCGTGAACGATTTGGGACCAAATTTGATAAATGAGTGCACGACAGCATCCTTGATAGAGGGCATGGATATTTCTCGTATTCAGGCTTATGCCCAGACATTAGAGGATCGTAAGCGCCAGCAAAGAGTAGACAGGGAGCAGGATAGGGGCCAACATAAGAGGACAAGATTTGTAGGGTATTCTGGTGACTTCAGAAGTAGTGGCAGACCCTAGTTTTTGAGGAGTTCGGCACCACCTATAACTAGTGCTCCTCCACAGTTTCAGAGACCTCGGTATGATCAACTTACCCATTCGGGCCCAGGTCAAAGCTCGCGGGCATCAGGCTCGCAACATCACAGGGATACCAGCCAGCCGAGGCCCCTCACACTACGTTGTGATCAGTGTGGCAGGGCCCATTCTGGACTATGCCATTGAGGTTCTGATGCATGTTATTTTTGCGGACAGCCTGGTCATATGATGCGGGATTGTCCTAACAGAGGAGGTGGTGGTATGGCTCAGCAGACTGGATCTGTGTCTGGTACTTCCTCATCAATTTCACCTCCAGCACGGGGTTTTCAGCAGCCAGTAGGTCGTGGTAGGGGTAGAGGCGCAGTGCCGAGTTTGAGTGGTATTCCGAATCGAATATATGCTCTAGCTGGTCGACAGGATCTTGAGTCATCTCCGGATGTCGTTACAGGTATATTATTAGTGCGTTCTTATGATGTATATGCATTGATTGATCCCGGGTCTACATTATCATATGTTACACCCCTTGTGGCTGACAAGTTTGATGTCGAACTTGAATTAATAAGCAAACCATTTGCAGTATCTACTCCAATAGGAGATTCTATGATTGCCAGAAGGGTATACAGAGGTTGCACTGTGACGGTTTGTAATCGTCAAACCTCGGCAGATTTATTTGAGTTAGAAATGGTTGATTTCGATGTAATAATGGGAATGGATTGGTTGGCTTCATGTTATGCAAATGTTGACTGTCGTACAAAGATGGTTAGATTTCAATTTCCTGGTGAACCCATCCTTGAATGGAAAGGGAACATTGCTACGCCGAAAGGTAGGTTTATTTCATACCTTAAGGCAAGGAAGATGATCTCAAAGGGGTACATCTATCATCTCGTTCATGTGATGGATGTGGAGGCGAAGTCACCTACTCTACAATCAATTCCCGTAGTCAATGAATTTCCAGATGTTTTCCCAGATGAACTCCCAGGTCTTCCTCCTGAGAGGGAGATTGAGTTTGGCATTGATGTGTTGCCTGCTACTCAACCGATCTCTATCCCTCCATATAGAATGGCCCCAGTAGAATTACGAGAGTTGAAGGTGCAGTTGAAAGACTTGCTGGATAAGGGCTTTATTAGGCCTAGCACTTCACCTTGGGGTGCGCCAGTGTTGTTCGTGTGAAAGAAAGACGAGTTCTTGAGGATGTGTATTGATTATCGACAGCTGAATAAGGTTACCATAAAAAACAAATATCCACTTCCAAGGATTGACGACCTGTTTGACCAACTTCAGGGTGCCAAATATTTTTCCAAAATTGACCTACGTTCAGGGTATTTTCAGTTGAGAGTTAAGGAGAAGGATATTCCAAAAACAGCCTTCTGGACAAGATATGGGCATTTTGAGTTCCTAGTAATGTCGTTCGGGCTAACAAATGCCCGGCAGCTTTTATGGATCTCATGAACACTGTATTCAGGCCTTATCTTGATGTGTTCGTGGTTGTATTCATTGATGATATCCTGGTGTATTCTCATTCAGAGGCAGAACATACGGGTCACTTGCGGATTGTATTACAGACCCTTCGGGATCACAAGTTATATGCAAAGCTCTCCAAATGTGAATTTTGGCTGAACTCAGTGGCATTCCCAAGCCATGTAATATCTGATGAGGGTATTAGTGTCGACACTCAGAAGATCGATGCAGTAAAGAGTTGGCCAAGACCCACAACACCGTCAGAAGTCCGCAACTTTCTAGGGCTAGCAGGATACTGTAGAAGGTTTGTAGAGGGGTTCTCCTCTATATCAGCACCATTGACTAAGCTAACACGGAAATCTACCAAATTCCAATGGTCCGACGTGTGTGAACGCAATTTCCAGGAGCTAAAGAATCGGTTGATCTCCGTGCTAGTGCTTACTCTTCTAGAGGGAACAGAAGGATATGTGGTCTATTGTGATGCTTCAGGTGTAGGTTTGGGATACGAATTGATGCAACATGGAAAGGTAATTGCTTACGCATCAAGACAACTGAAGAAGCATGAAAAGAATTATCCAACCCATGATTTGGAATTAGCCGCAGTAGTGTATGCTTTGAAGATTTTGTGGCACTACTTGTACGGCGTCCATGTTGACATCTACACAGATCACAAGAGTTTGCAATATATCTTTAGTCAGAAGGAGTTGAATCTGAGACAACGACGTTGGCTCGAATTACTGAAAGACTACGATGTCGAGATATTGTATCATCCCGGTAAAGCCAATGTTGTGGCAGATGCTCTCAGTCGTAAGTCAATGGGAAGCTTAGTACACATCGAAGCAGGTAAATGGGGTTTAACTAAAGAACTTCATCGGCTAGCCAACATGAGAATCAAATTATTAGACTCCGAGGGCGGAGGTGTTGTTGTACATAATACATCAGAATCATCCTTGGTAGCTGAGGTAAAAGCACGACAATACGAAGATCCCACCTTGGTACGATTGAGAGAGGGCATTCAGCAGGGTAAAATTTCAGCTTTTGAGATCGGAGGGGATGGAACACTGAGGTGCCAAGGCCGATTGTGTGTACCAAATGTGGCAGGGTTACGAGAGGAGATTATGCGCGAGATTCATCAATCCCGATACTCCATCCACCCCGGTTCGACAAAGATGTATCATGATATCAAAGAGAAGTATTGGTGGAATAGCTTGAAGAAGTCTATTGCAGAATTTGTAGCTCAGTGTCCCAATTGTCAACAGGTAAAGATAGAACATCAGAAACCCGGTGGATTGCTTCAGAATTTGGAAGTTCCAACCTGGAAATGGGAGGTGATTAATATGGACTTTATTGTTGGATTACCTCGCTCTTATCATAAGTTTGACTCCATCTAGGTAATAGTTGATCGACTTACAAAACGTGCTCATTTTCTGCCAGTTAAGACAACCTACACAATTGAAGATTATGCAAAGCTATATGTCAAGGAGATTGTTAGACTTCATGGTGTGCCGGTGTCTATTATATAAGACCGAGGAGCTCAATTTACAGCTAACTTTTGGAGGCCTTTTCAGAAAGGCTTGGGCACGAAGGTGAATCTCAGCACGCTTTTCATCCGCAAATTGACGGACAGGCTGAATGTACTATTCAGACACTGGAAAATATGCTACGGGCCTGTGTTCTAGATTTTAAGGGAAGTTGGGACGACCATCTTCCACTCATAGAATTTGCCTACAATAATAGCTACCACTCCAGTATTAAGATGGCTCCATACGAGGCACTATACGGGAGGAGATGTAGATCACCAGTTGGATGGTTCGAAATCGGTGAAACTGAGTTATATGGGCCAGATTTGATCCACTAAGCCATCGAGAAGGTGAAGGTAATACAGGAACGATTGAAGATAGCGCAAAGCAGGAAAAAGTCTTATTCTAATGTCCGACGTCATGATCTAGAATTTGAGGTTGGTGATTGGGTGTTCTTGAGGGTCTCACCAATGAAGGGTGTCATGCGCTTCGGGAAGAAAGGTATACTGAGTCCAAGGTATATCGGTCCGTACAAAGTTCTTCGATGAGTTGGACGTGTGGCTTGTGAGTTGGAATTGCCATCCGAATTGGAATTTGTTCATTCGGTATTCCATGTATCTATGTTAAGGAAATGTATCGGAGATCCTTCTCAGGTCGTCCCCATCGAAGATGTGCAGATTACAGAGGATCTCACATATGAAGGAGTGCCAGTAGCTATATTAGACCGACAAGTCCGTAAGCTAAGAACAAAGGATGTAGCTTCCGTTAAGGTATTATGGAGGAACAAACATACAGAAGAAATGACATGGGAAGCAGAGGAAGAGATGAAGTCTAAGTATCCGTACCTGTTCCAGAATGGAGATAATGAGGATGTCGAAGGAACGCAGAACCCACTGAAGGGAGAAACGTCCTTACGAGGTAAGCAATAACTTGATAATACTATTTCTTAGTGCAAAATGATAATATGCTGGTAATATACATGTCCATAAATTGCATACTCTTGTAAGACCGAACGTTATGTGAAATCCCTGTAGACCCTTACATTCGAGGACGAATGTTCCTAGG
>MCJB01010942.1:160381-188658 GCA_002018475.1 Nicotiana obtusifolia | reverse complement strand
GGGGGGGGGGGGAGAATGTTACAACCCGTAATTTCGTACGTTGGACCATGTCGTAAGATAGTCCATATGTATAAAGCCTAAGAACCGGAAAAGAGTTCAAAAAGTCAAGAAAAGAGCAAAGGGCTTCGCAAAGCTAGGTTTGCTACCGCAAAGCCCACATGTGAGCCGCAAATCTGACACTGAGACCGCAGACCAAGGCAGATTTCTGGACAAAAACCAATGCCAAAAATGCGACCATAAGTGCGATCGCATTCTTGAAATGCGAACCGCATATTACACCTAATGTGTTGCAAACTGAGACAGATTTCTGGGTAGAAATCTATGTCAGAAATGCGGTCAGCATGCGATCGCATACTCAAAATGCGGACCGCAAAATAGACATCCTTCATCGCATAATGTGACAGATTTCTGGGCTGAGATTTGCGACCAAAATGCGAACCGCATGTTGATTCTGCGACGAGAATGCGGTCGCAGATGTGAAAGCGTCAGACACGTGTATCACTTATTGACTGACCTATAAAAGGGGCCTAAACAAGTTCTTTCTTAATTTTCTGAAACCCAAAACCCTGTGGAACCACCTGCAACCCCTCCTTAACATCCCACACAAGCTCTAATCAAATTCCCCTCTTGTTCAAGCTCAAATTGAGAGAAATATCTAAAGATTGAAGAAATAAAGGAAGACCCAAACTGATTTTCTCTCTCCTTCAAGCCCTAAATTAGAATAAAACCTAGAAGGTGAAGAACCAAGGAAGAGGGCTGAGTTATCCCACATGCACGGTAAGTTACTACTCCCTTTCTTGCATTTTTTCTCTTGGGAATTCATGGTATTCCATTCTATGCATGTAAGAACTCATGGGATGGTGATTGGAAGCCATGAGTTCAAGTTAACTAGTGGTAATGGACTGGGTTATGATTGTTTTGGGTTGTTATTAAGCTGCATGTGCTATTACTATTTTTGTGAAGTTTGGAGGAAGAAGGGTGAGGAGGAACACCATATAGAATTGAGGTTGTGATTAATAATGGCTATAACGCTTAGAGAGTAACAATTGAATTGTTCTTTAATTGTAGACTAAGGAATAAGGAATTGTAACAGTCCCGTAGCTTGGGAACTGGTGCAGTAAATACCAGGTATGTAAGACCATCCCTTTTCTTTCTTTTGCGCGACTCCGTTTATGCACGATACAACGAACAAGCTCCTAAAGATACTCTATTCTTAGAAGCTAGGAGTGCTTATATTGTTTCCCCTCTCATGGGAGGATTGATATATTATTATTTCTTCGACCTTACGTAACCATGATAGTATGATTCATATGAGTCCAGCATGCATTATCTATTTTACTTTACCGCGCCGCGCTATAGTCGGCCGGGCAGGCACCTATTGTGCAAATATATGTTTTACTCTACTTAGTCGCGCTATAGACGACAACTATTTTACTTTACCGCGCCGTGCTATAGTCGGCGGGATAGGCATCTATTGTGCAACCACCGATCAGTTGGGTATGATGATGAGGAGGCCCACAGAGGCGTATATATGTATATGATGATTTCAAAAGAATATATACATATATATATATATATATATATATATATGTATATTCATATGCACGTCAGGCATGACATGGTTCGTCGCCCTCAGAGGCATTCAGATGGTACAGGTTGTATGTTTCTTATCCTGATGCTTATTATTGTTCTTACATTATGTTTCCTGTCTTACATACTCAGTACATTATCCGTACTAACGTCCTTTATTTGTGGATGCTGCATGTCGTGCTACAGGTCCGGGCAGACAGATAGACGAGGCTCCCCCACCGCAGTAGGCTATGCAGTTCAGCAGATATTGGCGAGATCTCTCCTTCGGACTTGCCGTAGTCTTGGTATGCATTTTGTTATAGGCATTATGGGCATGTCGGGGCCCTGTTCCGACACAGGTTGCATCATGTATGTTCTTGTAGAGGCTCATAGACAAGAGTTGGGTTATGAATAGACAATGGGATGACTTATGTACAGTTGGAATTGCCTTGTCGACAAACATATGTATTTTGCTGTATAGCTTTGCATTGCAGCCTTGTTGGCATATTATGTATAAGTATGTTCATATCATGGTATGATATTTCAGTTCATTATGATTTTTGTTCGAGATTGCATGTGTATGACAAGCCTTATAGATAATAAGGAATGTTAGGTGAAGGATACGCCGGTGCTTGTTGAGTAGGGTCCGGTGCCAGTCGCGGCCCTCTGGCTTGGGTCGTGACAATAATATCGTAAGATAAATCTAAAACAAGCATAACACGTGCGAAAAATAAACAAAACAACCCCTACGAACTAGTGTCATGATGTCACAATAACTACAGAGTATCATATGACATAAGTCAGAATAATACATCAATGTCTAATACAAGGAAACAGTAATAAAAGAGGGAAGTGACTTCAAGGCACATCGGAAGAACAAGAAGCTCTACCTCGAGTCTCCAAGTGAACTGACTACTAGGCTCTCTCCTGGGTCTTGCTGGTATCAAGTCTAAACCTAATGAAGTAGTGGCGATATTGTGAAAAAGATACTCATATTTTCATAGCCGGTGCAGTTCATAAGCATACGCAATAACAAAGAAACAACGTACACAATAAGCACAGTCATTGCATGAGATAAAATTCATGCTTTGTAACGACTCGATAGGTCATTTTGAGAACTAATTTCGTTTTCTGTATTTTAAGGCTTTTTATAGCTCAATTTGATGATTCATGACTTGCGTGCACGGTCCATGTCGTTTTTCGAAAAGTTTATATGTGAAATTCGGAAGAAAATATGATTTTTGACTTTAAATGTGGCTAGAGTTGACCACGGTCAACGTTCTTTGTAAGCGGCTTTAGATTGGTATTTTGACTATTCTGGTAGGTTCATATGATGTTTTGGAATTTTACACATATTTGGTTGGGGTACCGGGTGACTCGAGGCCATTTCGACGCATTGTGATAGGTAGGATAAATGAGCTTTGAAGTTGAAAATCTTGAGTTTTAATGCTCGATTCTTGATATTTGATGTTATTTTAATGATTTGAGTTAGCGAGCGAGTATGTATGATGTTATTATACTTGTGTGAATGTTCGGATTAAAGCCTGAAGGGCTCGGGTGAGTTTCAGATAGGCTGCACATGGTTTTGGAGAAGCTGATGAACAGCTGGTGCTTTGAACCTATGGATCTCGTATTTGTGAGGTTCTTCTCGCAAATGTGAGCATCGCTCTTGCGAAGAACGGCTCGCATTTGTAAACATGGTTAGGTGTTGGGCACTTCGCATTTTCGATGTTTGTATCGCATTTGGGGACATGGGCTTCACATTTTCGACTAGGCAGTCGCATTAGCGACACTATGAATTTAGGGGCAACTTCGCATTTGCGAACTGCCCAGGGTTCGCATTTGCAAGGATTTCATTGCTTTTATGATAACAAAGGGCTCAAATGTTGTTCGCTTTTGTAAAGAGTGGTTCGCTTTGAACGTCGCAATTGTGAACAAGATATCGCAATTGCGACATTTGCAGTTGGGTAAAGGTTGGAAATTTTGGGACTTAGCTCGATTTACACAATTTTTAAAACCTAGACTCCATTGAGGCAATTTTTGAAGAGCAATTTCTTTCCAAATTCATAGGTTATTAACTTTAACTTGTTTACAATCAATTCCATTACTTTTTCAAGATTTTTATCATCAAATTTGTTAATTTCAAAGTTGAAATTGGGGGTTTTTGGTAGAATTTAGGGATTTTCTAAAATCTTGATTTAGACCTCAAATTGAGGTCAGATATCAAAACATATCATATATCCAGGCTCGATGGTGAATGGGTAATCAGGATTTGGTCTTAATTTCGGATTTCGACCACATAGGCCCAAGTTGATTGTTGACTTTTTCAGTTATGTTAAAAATTGAACCTTTTTCATGAGAGAGTAGTTTCTAAAGCTTGTTTAGACTTGTTTGAACAATATTGACTAGACTTGATTGGTTTGTAGGCTTGTTCTATAGAAAAGTCGTTGTATTGTTGATTGTGTTCCGAAAAGCGGTAAGTGTCTTGCCTAGCTTCATTGAGGGAATTTTTCCTAATAAAATGATATTGTTTGCTACATGCGGGGTGATATATATGCGAAGTGACGAGCGTATATGCATGTTCCATGGTTATCCATGCTCGGGGTAGATTATTTGATTCTTTGCACCCTGCTGAACTTTCTAATTTTCTTGCCTTATGTATTACGTGGTTTCTATGATAATATGCATACAAATATTAATGCTAGAGAGCATGCTTTATGTAACGACTCGACCGATCATTTTGAGCTCTAGCACGTTGTTCGGCGATTTGAGGTCTTGAGTCGCTTCACTTTATGTATTATGACTTGTGGGTATAGTCGGTTGTGATTTTTTAGAAGTTCGGAGTTGGTTTGGGAGAAAAATCTTTGATTCTGAAGCTTTAAGTTTGAAGAGTTCACCAAGGTTATACTTTTTAGTAAACGACCTCGGAATGGGGATTTGAATGCTTTTATATGTTCGTAAGGTAATTTCGAACTTGGTCGTATGGTCGGGTTGAGTATTGAATGGTACAGGAGCGTTTCGATGCTTATTATCGAATATTTGCATTTTAAAGTTTTGAAATTTGCTAAGTTTGACTTGGAGTGTGATTTGGTGTTATGGAACTTTGGACGGTGTTCCGGGACCTTGGATAGGTTCATTTAATTGATTTGAACCTGTGCGCGATGTTTGCTTGTGATCCAGGATGCTTAAGTATGACTCAGATGTGTTCGGTGAAGTTTGAATGTTTGAAAGTAAGAGAAGGTTTGATCGTCGATTCATAGTTTTGATGTTATTCGTGGCTTTTCGAGCCTTTAGATAAGTTTGGATAAGGTATTGGGACTTGTTGGTGTGATTGGATGGGGTCCCGGGGGCCTCGAGAGTGTTTCTGGATGGTTTCGTACCAATTCCCTTTGATTTAAATTGTTGGATTGCTGGTTCTGGTTTTGTTCTTCGTGAACGTAGTGGGAAGCACGTGCTTTTGATGAAGGATTTTTGCTGGAGGTTGTTTGTGCTATGCGTTAGCAATGGAGGAGTCATGTTTGCAAAGGTGTGGGGGCAGAGGTGCATCGCGTTCATGACAAGCTCGTCGCATTTGCGGAGGAGGGGCTTGGTCTGGAGAATGGCCTTCATGTTCATGAAGGTCAGGTCGCATTCGCAATGGTCAGGCCTGGTAAGGCATTGCGTTTGCGGGCTTGGTCTCGTGATCGCGAAGAGGATTTTTTGTGCTGGAGCTGAGTGGTGCTTTGCAAGGCACGTGCTGCATTCGCGAAGAAGGGTCACGTGGGCAGATTATAAGGTTGTAAATCAGACTTGGCTCATTTTTATCTCTTTTCTCACAATAGAGCTGATTTTGGGGCGATTTTGAAGAGCCATTTTCATCATCTGTCATGAGGTAAGTGATTCCTAATCATTGTTTGTTAAATACATGGATTTTAACATGAAAATTGGTAGAATTTGTGGATTTTTTGAAGAAAACCTACAAATGGTATTTTTGGATTTTGATCACGAAATTAGATATAGAATTGGGAATAAATTATATATTTACTTTTTTGGTGCTATGTGTAATATTTATCTTCGAATATTTTTAGTGTTATAACCCATATTTGTACGTGTTAGATTACACCGTAAGATAGTCTACCTTGGTTCAAGAAGAGAATTACCTTTGAGACAATAAGAGTTTAATCCTATTGGTCCTAAACGATGCAAAGGTGTATAAGGGCGGTTAACAAGTATTAGAGGATAAACGAGTTAAGGATGTTGTAACTCGTGTTTTTGGGAAAATCGAGAGCTGTTTAACATTACCAAGATGTCATGTTTTAAGGTATTTGAATGATATGATATCCGTTTCATAAGTCTTGAAGTCAAACGAGTTATGAAACAAAAGTCGACAAAAGTTGTCGCAACTTAGGTTCACAATTTTACTTAAACGTTAGGTCAAATGTTTCTGCGATATTCTCCCAATTTACAAGGAATTACGGGGTGATATACCTACCAAATTAAAGGTCTATGAGTCTAGTTTCCAATGCTTCAAACCGTTTGTCAATACGATCTCGGAGTATTGAGATAATTGTATTTCCGTAGAACTGCGCAGGCTGGTAGGTGACAAGTAGGTGCATCACCTACTTGCCAAACTTAAGGGCTAAAATTTAAAAGCCCAAAGTCGGTTAAGAGAGGGCTTTTAAAAGCTTCTAAAGCCAGTTAATTCACTATTATTTCATAGCTTCAAAACGAAAAGAACCCCTGCAACCCCTCCCCAAAATAATCCCAAACAAACCCTAATCGATTTTTCCCTCTTTCAAGTTCTAGTTGAAGGTAAACCCTAGAGTTTGAGGAACCAAAGCAAGGGCTGAGTTATCTAACAAGCAAGGTGAGTTTACTGATCTATTTAATACATTTTTTCTACTGTTAATTCTTGGTTATGTCGTTCTATGTGTGTAAGAACTCACGGGACGGTGCTCGGAAGCCGTGAGTTCGAGTTATTCACTTGTAGCGAACTGTTTTGTGTTGCTGTAAAGCTGCGTGTTATACTACTGATTTTTGGAGTTTTGGATGAGTAAGGGTGTGGAGAAACACCATATATATTTAGGGTTGTGGCCTGATAGTTGTTCATAACATTTCCAGATCGTTTGACACGACTATAGTGGCCATTGTACGTATGAAGTGATTGGTTTGTGCGTGGACTGTTTTGGGAGGCTCAATATGATTCTTATTGATGTTGTTTGGCTGTTTAGTGACTGTTTTGACTTGTGTGAAGTCATATATATAGGGGAGGTGCTGTCCGTTTTATTGCAAAATAGGTTACAGTCGATACATAATAGTTACGACGCTTAAACGATAACGGTAGTGTCCTTTCTCTTATTGTAAACTAAGAAGTCGGGGAAGTTTCATAGCTTGAGATTGGAAAGTATTGCAAGGTATGTGAGACTATCCTTTTCCTTCTTTTGCACGACTCTGACTGTACACATTGCAATGAACGAAACCCAAAAATACTCTACTCTTAGAAGGTAGTAGTACGTATATTGTTTCCCCTCTTATGGGAGGATTGATATGTTATTATTTCTTCGAACTTACGGCACCATGACAGTATGAATCTTATGAGTCCAGCATGCATTATCTATTTTACTTTACCGCGCTGCGCTATAGTCGGCCGGGCAGACACCTATTGTGCAACCACTGATCAGTTGGGTATGATAATGAGGAGGCCCACAGAGGCATATGTATGAGATGATGATGAGACCCACAGAGGCGTATATATGTATATGATGATTTTCAAAAGGATATAAATATATGTATATGTATATGCATATGCATGTCAGGCATGACATGGTTAGTCGCCCTCAGAGACATTCAAATGATACAGGTTGTATGTCTCTTATCCTGATGTTTATTATTGTTCTTACATTATGTTTCCTGTCTTACATACTCAGTACATTATCCGTACTGACGTCCTTTATTTGTGGACGCTGCATGTCGTGCTGCAGGTCCGAGCGGGCAGATAGACAAAGCTCCCCTACCACAGTAGGCTACCCAGTTCAGCGGATATTGGCAAGATCCATCCTTCGGACTTGCCACAGTCTTGGTATGCATTCTGTTATAGGTATTATGGGCATGTCGGGGCCCTGTTCCGACGTAGGTTGCATTATGTACATTTTCGTAGAGGCTCATAGACAAGTGTCAATTTATGCATAGACAAGTGATGGGTTGACTTATGTACAGTTGAATTGCCTTGTCGGCAAACGTATGTATTTTGTTTTATGATTTTGCATTGCAGCCTTGTTGGCCATATTATGTATATAAGTATGTTCGTATCATGGCATGACGTCTCGGTTCATTATAATTATTGTTCGAGATTATATGCATATGACAAGCCTTATAGATAATAAGGAAAGTTAGATGAAGGGTACGCCGGTGCCCGTTGAGTAGGGTCCGGTGCCAGCCGCGGCCCTCCGGTTTGGGTCGTGACATTTAAGTTAAAGTATGATTAATTTTGTGCATCTATCGATTTAGTGCATGCATTGAGTGTAAGTCTCTAGTGTTAAAAGGAGTGAAAGTTAGTATAATGAACTTAGCTATAATAACAGGTCAACTCAGACCTCTTTATAAAAAAAAAATTTAAAATATTTTTTGATATTATAACAAAGTGTCGTTATAACGAATACTATATATTATAACATAATATAATAATAATTATAAAAGACATAGTTATTATTGTGAAGTTATTATAGATGTGTTTGATTGTAATTACTTTTGCTCATGTAGTTAAGTCCGTACCACTTGGAAATGAAAGGACAAATATTACTTTTAGCCCGCGATCGAAATTATTTATATTTTGTAGTTGTAAAAGTATATAATTTTTATATATTTTTTGTATATAACATACACAAATATATACAAAAATATATATATTTTTCGGCTATTAATTTTGAGAGCGGCTATACAGTGTCATTTTCTCAAAATAAAAATGGGCTTTTTTCATTTTTGGGCCGCACTAGAAACTATTTACATTCGATAGCCGGTATAAAATTTGCATAATTTATGTACTTATCATACAAAATGTATATATAAAAATTATACTACATTTTTCGCTTATTATTTTGAGAACGATTATACAGTGTCATTTTCCCTGGGTTTCAATGAGGCCCAAACACCGTACCCATTAAGGAAAAACTGAGACAGGCCCAAAATTATGGGGCCGAGAACTCAAGACCTTAAACCCTAGTAGTCAAGTACCCAATTCATCTTCCTCATAAACCCTACTCTCTCTTCTTTCCCCTTCCAGAAAAAACAGAGACCAGTAGCTTCGGTAGAAATGGGTAGCGATAGCGAAGTAGAGAAAAGTGCACAAAAGGAGAAGAAGAAGCTGTTGGCCTTAGCCCCTATTGCCAAGCCCCTTGCTGGAAAAAAACTCAACAAACGTATCTTCAAACTTGTTCGCCGAGGTATCCTTTATACTTCTTAAATGGTTCGATTCATCCATTAGTAATGGCGTGGAAGAGTATTATTTTACTTTTTTTACACTCCGTACCAATAAGGTTGATATTGAGTTGTAGACTTGTAGTTGGTTGATTGATTTACCCTTATTTGTGTTCAGCTGCGGAGAAAAAGTGTTTGAAGAGGGGCGTTAAAGAGGTGGTAAAGAGTATTCGACGCGGTCAAAAAGGGTTAGTCAATTTTTTTGGGTGGTTTATTTCATTTTAAGGTTTTATTTGTATGTTGATGGGTATTATGTGTTATATTTCGTGTTTATAGTTATGTGCTCTTTTGTTTAATGGCATAGATTTGTTTTTAGATGTCACACTGATGGACATCTTTACTCTTAAGGGTATAAGCTTGGAGAAATTTGAATTGAAGAATTTATTCTTGTTTCTCAGTACACATACTACAGTTGTATAATTTCAGGGGTTATTTCTGGCTCAATGCATCCTTTTATAATCTTTAGTTACATTTGTAGATCCTATACATTAGTCTAGACTGAGAAATATTTTGTTATAAAGTATATTGGGATATATGTACAACTTCAAGTTGGTTCACTACTTCACCAAATATTACTAGAAAAGAATGGGAATGACATAGAGTTTAGGCTATTATAATCCGAGGAGGTTATCTCAGCCTTTTTGAGTGTTCTTGGCATGACGACTTCATTTTTCTATGTTTCGTTAGAGCTGAAAATATTTTTCAGGAAAAATATATATGAAAGAATATTAATATTAGCAATTAGAGAGTGTTTTGATTTGATTTTTGAGTGTTAAGATTAATCATAATGTTCAACTGTTAGTTGGAGTAAGTAATATGAAGTTAAGTTAAGATCGTTATGGAAAATGATTATTGCTCGTAAGTGAGAGAAGTCATTTTCTCCACTTTGAAAATTTTCTTATTGCCAAACACCAGAAAATGACTTCCTTGTAAAAATTATTTTTCTGAAAGTGACTTTTGTTGTACCAAACACAACTTTTCTTCTCCACCTTTTCTTGTCCAGGCTCCAGATAATTATAGTATTTAATTTGCCTATCTGTGCTGTTCTTCTGGACAGCATAGATATTAAAATTGATGGAATAGACTTTACTTTAGGAGTTAACTGCATTTTGAAGGTGACTGGGTTGGAGTAAAGAGTTGGACTGTTGGGGTTATTGCTGTGATGTGCTTTTACATTGACATCATCTAATCACAGCATGATATAGCATGCTAGCTTTTCTCAACACTAAATTTTTGCTCTTTATATTGTAATTTAGTTAATTTGACATGAATATTGTTTACACGGTTTTCACTCATGATACCGGACTAACACTGATGCTATATGAACCTTGTATTTGTCATTTGTATACAAATTTACGAACAGCATATATTGTTGGTGATTACTGAGTTTCTATATCTCTCATCCTCCATTTGTTTCTGGTGATGTAGAGTGTGTGTCATAGCTGGAAATATATCTCCTATAGATGTCATCACCCATGTTCCAATCCTGTGTGAAGAAGCTGAGATACCATATGTCTACGTCTCCTCAAAAGAAGTAAGCTGGACTTTTCAGGCTTTTATGTCATATTATTAATATGTTGTTATCTTGTCTGTTCTTTCACTGGTTACAGTTCATGACTTCCTTTGGCTTTGAACCTGTGACATTACACTAACCCATACTATAGTGCCTGTGTAATCCTTTTCATTTTTTATCAGAGGATTCAAGATTGTATATCACCTCTTTCATTGTTTCATGTCATAAGCCCCTTTGGTTCTGCACATTCTTCTCTGGAAGCATTACACTTTTATTGCATTTTTAAAGTTGTAGGATCTGTTAAAATTTATTTACTGTCTCAAACTCAATAACGTTATGGTGCAATCAGAATTCAGAACGCTCAGTCTTGTTGTGATTGCATTGGTCATGGGTGTAGTTTATCAAAATATTGCAAAGATGCTGTGATGTGTTCTCTCATTGCTTTCGTTGTCTATGCCATGCACTACGTTCTGTACAAACTTCATGTGTGTTACATGGTCATGATAGTAAAAACTCGTCAACTCTGTTTTAGGATCTAGCAAATGCCGGAGCCACCAAGCGGCCAACTTGCTGCGTTTTGGTACAAACAAAACCTGCCAAGGGGGAACTTAGCCAGGATGATCAAGAGAAACTGAAAGCTGATTATGATCAAGTTGTATTAGAAGTCGGTGAAATGGCATCCTCGATGTTCTGATTATCAACATTATGATATTGAAGTTTGTACCTATGTCCCCTGTACTCAGCTTTTGTAACGAATCTAGTATTTAATCTTTTGAAGCTGAGCTGCGCCTTTTCTTTACTTTGCGTCTAGATTCTGTAATGTCGTCCAAAGGTGCTGCTATTTATTCATATCCAAGTATTCTCCATTTTGTGTGTGACTTGTTGCAGGCTCGTGGTTAATTATTGCGCAATGGATACAGTAGCAGTGTGACAATTTTACCTAAGTGGGATCAGAGATGGTGATAATCGATAAACTAATATATTATTATAGTCCCTCTATCTAACGCTGGTTATTTATTTATTCTGACTTTTGTATGTGGAAGATTCAACAAGCATATGAAAATCCCCTAAACCAAAATCCCCCAAACAAAAAGCAATGGATACAGTATCAACTATAAAACCAAACTAATAGAAACAAACCGAGCCAACTGAATATTTAACCTTTTTCTCATTTCATGTCAAATCATGAACCAATTTTCACTTTATGAGGAATAAATAAATAAAATTAAAGTGAACACGATTATATTTAATATTATCAAGGAGCACTTGAGAATTTCAAAGTAATGTGAAAGCGATACAAAATTGTCTAAGTTTTACTAGTTTATTATGCTACTCCCTCGGTCCATAAGAAATGACTTTTTGGCCTCTTTATTTTGGTCTAAAATAAGTGGCCTTTTACATATCAAGAAGGAATTAATTTTATTTTTCCAAAATTTGCCCGTATTTGGATATCCTAATGTGTCAAGTTAATAATATGCAAATTTTAATCAAGGGTAGTTTAGTCAAAGATTAAAAATTCACTTATTATAGACCAGAGGATAGTATTAATCAAAAGATCACATGAGATGATTCCAGGGATGTGCATAATTTGGTAAATACCGAATTGCCATACCAAAAAAATTTTGGTATTTGGTATTTGATATCGTATTTGATTTAAGTTTTTTTTAAAAAAAATTGGTATTAGGTATGGTATTTGATATTTACAAAAATAATATTGAAATACCGATATCGTACCGAAATATATAATAAATTATACAATTCACATATTATTGATTATAATATACTAAGTTACATAATACTTTTCTTTGGTATGCATGTTGAGACTGATAGTAAAGCTCATGTACTTCAATAGGAAAATGGAGGGAACAAGGTAGCCCGCAGATTTTGATTCTTATTCTCTAGGATGCCAAGCATCTTAACGTAATACTTTTATGATTTTTGAATTTTTTTTCTCGTATATTGAATTGGATCTATTGGATTAGTCCTTGTTGTATTCTCTAACTTCAGCAATTAGCTCTAAGCAATTAACAAGATATTTTTAATAATTACATTTATTTCTTTATGTACCTTTTTTCTCTCTATGGGTTGATACATACTGGTTTTGGACAATTTTTGTCGATAGTCACGTGAGCTTAGAACATTTTATTTTTATATTTGTGAGTACTTTAATTAAAAATATTACAGTCTATAACTTTATGCACCAATTAATGTTGAAACCGAACAAATTGAAGTTATCGTACCAAATAAATCGAAATTAAAATGAGAAAAGCTGTCCCATATAGAATATAATTAATATATTGATATAGCATTTTAAAAAACCGAATAACAAAAATACTGAATCTAAATATCTAAATAGGACCTTACCAACAACACGAACGCCCCAGGTGATTCCCTTCTTTTTAAATATATTTAATTCCCCAAAGAGGAAAATATAAAATTCCAGGGCACACATAATTTGAAGAATCTTTTCTTTTGGAAAAAATACTATAAAAGGAATCTCAACAGTGTCACAACTCACACGTACTTATTGTTGTCTTTCTGCAGACTCCTATTTTTTTCCTGTTAATTCACATGATTCCATAAATTAAAGCAAAATTTGGTGAAAAGAGCACATATATGTGAAGCTTGTGTTTAGAGGAGGAAGAAGAAGAAGAGGTTAGAGATGGATCTGAAGGGGACGCCAGTTGAAAATGGATACCGTATGCCTGCTGAATGGGAATCCCACTCTCATTGTTGGATGGGCTGGCCTGTTAGTGCTCTCTAATTTTAGCTGTTTATGTTACTATTTTGCTTGCCTTAAATTTTTATTTTTCTTAAAAAAATTTTAATGGTCAAGTAAGTTAGCTGTGTGTATGATGATGGCTAATCATAGATATTTGTCTCCGTTTAGGTGGATAAGTTTCACCTGAACAGTTCTTTTTAGCTCAAATTAGTCTATTCATGTAGGAGAATTTGATGAATTTTCAATTGGAAGTTCATATTCGACTTGAAATCTAATGAAGTTGCCTTTGCGCTTTATTTCCCAAAGTGGGACTTACTGGCGCGATTCTGGATTAGTCGAGCTCCAAAGCGGGTAACAAGGTGCGGGAAACCCAGAAAACAAGATTTAATCTAGAGTTTGGATGCTGAGGCAGATCTAGCTCTACGCTTGGGGTTTAACAGAAACCACTGCTTTCAGCTTAGACCTTCTATGCACATACAATAATAATTAATACTAATACTAATAAATATGAAATAAATAAATGTATGAAATAAAAAAAAACATATACGTGTATAATATCATCCCCTCCAAACCCATTGACTCTAATCCTCGTTTGGCACTATGTGAGTGTGCGGGTGCGGGTGCGGTGGTGGTGTTTCAAATAATCTAGAGAATAGGTTATTAACAAGCGAGAATCCTTTTATGCTTATCAAATATAGCAGTGTAATTCAGTGTCATGCCTATATGTAGCTGCAAAGATAAGTACTGTGCCAATTAGGATCATTGGACGATCATGGGATTTGGTGCAACTCATTGTTTCATACTTTCATGTGAGTGTGCATATCATTCAAGAACATGATTCATTTCCTTTCTTGATCGTTGTACAAGTGTTTCTTTAAAGCTGTTCTGTTGCAAGTGAGAAGATACGTTATGTGGTTTCTAGAACAAAGTAGGATCACTGTTCATGATCCTCTCGTTTCTGATTATCTGCTGAAGTTGTCTTTGGTTGCGTTTAGTCTCAGATGTCTCCTTTTGAAACTTTATATTGGAGTTCCATCTTAGTAGAGTATGGCTGGTTGAATAGTTTAAGCAATGTGAGCCATCTCGTAGTCTGAAATACAGATTTCACATATCTTAATGACATTCTATGACATCATCTGTATGGTTGACATCCTGGCATGACTCTTTATAATCTCTTAAAAGACAACAGATCTTCTTCCCTGTTTGATCAGTACTCTCTCCAAATTTTATTTTGTTTTCCCTCCTTTTTTCTTGGCTCAATTTTTCTTTGCTTCACTGGACCCCGCGCACGGCGGGAGCTTAGTGCACCGGGCTGCCCCTTTTTTTTAATGATATTCAGGTAGTATTTTCTTCTGAAGACGCAGAGATTTGGGTTTCTCTGGGCTGATAGCTTTATTTTTGATATGTAGGAACGTCCAGATAACTGGCGAAACGATGCACTCCATGGTCAACGTGTATTTGCCAATGTAGCATCTGCTATCTCAAGATTCGAACCAGTAACAGTCTGTGCTAGTGCTGCTCAGGTTTGCAGTTACTGGAAGGCCCAAATAAGTTTTCTCGTTATGTCATGATTGTTTGTCTTTTGTCCTAATAAGAATCATATCTATGCTGAACAGTGGGAAAATGCACGCAACCTCTTACCTAAGCATATCAGGGTTGTGGAGATGAGCATGAATGATTCTTGGTTTCGTGATACTGGTCCTACTGTGAGATTCTGTTTCCTTTATTGAATTTGCTTTTAACTGCCACACCACACAGCAGTTACAAGAAAATTATATACCTCTATCTATGTAGTTTGTCATCAGAAATACCACATCAGAAGATACAGAACATGTAGCGCCAAGTGTTGCAGGAATTGATTGGACCTTCAATAGCTGGGGTGGTAAGGGAATTTGATCTCACTCTTGAAATCCATGAGGAACTACTATGCTGTTTTTCTTTTCTTTTTTCCTTTTTTCACACCAAACTAGTGTATCCTGTCTCAGGTCAGTAAATGCAGCCCGATTTCCATTAATTTTGCGGCAATATTTTTCTTGGGAGGTTTAACAAATATGCTCAACACCCAATCTGCAATTTACAGGACTAAAAGTTCTAACTCATGATTATCTTGTTTGTAGAAAACTATTACTCCTCCATAGGGCATTTTTAAAGCTATATGCTCTTGAGTCAGAAATGTGAACATTTATTTGTGAAGGGAAAATTCTCATCAGATAATTTAACTAAGAGCCAATCTGACATGATGGTACTTTATGTTGAGTTTTTCCTTCCCAAATGCTTGAGGCTTTCTTAGCATTCCAGCTCCAGCATGACACAATTATCTACAGCTTGTCATGTCATATGGAATCCAGCGAGATATAGTTTGACGATCTGTTGACGGGCTCAGGATATTTATCTTCTGTGTTTAGTGGTCTTCTTTGATTGCCTAGAACTTCTAGGAAGGGGAATATACCTGTGTGTGTTTTTCTATAAGCAAATAATATTTTGTATCCGTTAAATGTAAGTAACTGTTATAGAGCTTTCATCAGTTGTAGAATGCTTCTGGAAGTTGCTGAATTTTTCAGATTTCTTTGTGCTGATCACTTGATCAGTCTGTAGTGTCTTTGTGTTATTTGAATCTCATGTGTGCTTTGGTTCTGTTATTGTCTCAAAACCATATCGGCGTATCCAGTAATATAGAGTTGCTCTTAGATTGATCCAAGATTCTTTTTGTTTATTTCCCGCGGGCAAAACACATTCATGATTGAGATTTTAAAATATCTAGGTGTTGATGATGGCTGTTACGAAGACTGGAGTCATGACCTTCTTGTTGCAAGAAAGGTCTGCAAGTTTCTTATGCTGCAGATGTGTCTTGTTGATAGTACATTATTGGTTGCTAAATACACACGTGCTATTGAGTTATCCTTTATGTTCTTCTTGTTTAGATTTTGGCAATTGAAAAGGTCCCAAGGTTTCCACACTCTATGATTCTTGAAGGTGGAAGCATTCATGTCGATGGAGAAGGTACATACATTTATTTATTTTATGGACTCAACTTGATTTCTATATAGTTTAAAAGAGAGTCTCTTTCTCCATTTCAGAGTAATCATGTTTGAGAGTTGATTTCGGTAGCTGTGATTTATTTATGAAGCTCCAGTAGATAAACTGCCAATCATCTGCCTGTAAGATATTAAGCAAGCGAAGTATGGAAGTGAAAAAACAGAAAGCTTCTCTGTACCAAACTTAATTATTAACTCTTGAACTATGTGACATCTTTAATTTTGAAGCTAGCAATACAAAGTACTGAATTTACCAAATTTAATTTAGAATGCTTAAAAAAAGAGTTGAAAGTTTCTGCTGGTAAATGACTTCCATCTACTTACACGGTTATCCAGTTCCATGTGGTGTCTTCAGCTGTTTGCGTTGAATCTCATATTGTATTCTGATTTCAGATACTACTCTTATGATTGTTGATTAGACGCAAAGAGCATGCTTTCTTATCCTCTTTTATCTTCTCTTCAGGGACTTGTCTCACGACAGAAGAGTGCCTCCTGAACAAAAACAGGAACCCCCATTTGTCTAAGGAACAGATTGAGAATGAACTAAAAGCATATCTTGGAGTCAGGAAGATTATTTGGCTGCCTCGAGGGTTGCTTGGTATTCATTTTGCTTGTCATCTGATATTTTTCTGTGCGCATAGTTGATATAATTGAATTGTGTCGCTGCAAAAGTTCGTGCTTTCATGTGGTAGTGTTGGGCTTAGCAAAGTTCTTCCTTGGTTGTATCATTAGGATGATGTGTATCCTTTCTCATTTTTGCATAAGAGAACAGCCATGAGAATCTTGAAATTTTATAGGTTAATTAGCACGACTGTGCTTTTAAGATATTTGTGCATGTTCCGTCATGGAGGTCTCCAAAACTTCTTTTGTCAATCCTTTTTTCTTCATGCTGGCCTGTTTTGAGACAGTAAACTTCAGTTTGGGGTCTAACCAAGTGTGTATGGTTTTAAGACATGAACCTGTATGGAAATAAAAAATACTTGATTATTGATTGTGTTACAACATTGGGGTAGGATCTAAATACACTTCAATAATCTAAAATACTTGACAGAGTTTTAATTATAATGCAGAGTCACATTAAAAAAAATTCTCTAATTAACAATTCAAGGTGATCTACATAAAAAAGATTACTCCCTCTTTTCCACTTTATTTGGCATATTTACTAGTTGATGAGACAAAAAGGTTCTAATTTAACCACATTTTTCTTAAATAGTTTTTCAATATTTCCAGTTATCAACTATTTTGATTTATAGTACTTTTTATGTAGTTTCCAAATATGCAAATTTTATTTCCAAAAACTTGAAGAATTTATGTTCAATTTCACATAGAAAATTAAGTACTTTGACCCTCGTGCTCCGAACCATGCAAACAAAATGGAACGATGGAGTATTAATTTTGGTAATCGGAACGAAGTTGTTATTTTGAAATTTTGTTAATTACTTAAGAGATTACTCACCTATAAAACATTTTTTTAGAATATGTTGTTGGATTACATTTTATCGGGACCACATTTGGTGGGGGGATTATACTGGGTATGTTGTTGTTAGTTTAAGTGTCATTTTCAAATAACATATTGGGATGTTATCCGTTGAATTCGTGTTTTGTTATTTATCTTCCAACTTTGTGCAGTGGGCCTTGAGATGATGTTTCCTTATTCTTTTTCATTTGTTTACAAAATAATAATAGAGAAGTGAATAACTAGACTTTAGTTTACTGTTGATCCTGCAGGTGATGATGATACAAATGGTCATATTGACAACATGTGCTGTTTTGTGAAGCCTGGTGTTGTTTTATTGTCTTGGACCGATGATCAATCTGATCCACAGTATGAGAGATCCATCGAAGCCCTTTCTATTCTTGAAACTACTTCTGATGCCAATGGTAGAAAACTACAAGTGATCAAACTCCATGTACCTGGGCCACTCTGTATGACAGATGAGGAGGCAGATGGAATATTTCAGGTGATGTTTCTGGTACCTCTTTGGTGACATTATTACTGCCCGATGAGAAAAGTGTTGCACTCATACTTGTCTTAACCTAATCTACTTGGATCCTGGATTCCATTCCATTAAGGCATTCATTCCCTGTCATACATAAAATTTTGAAAAGAAAAAGAAAATTGCAGAGCTGTCTAAAAAGAAATTTCGATGCATCTCAAGTCGACTTTTGCCAGAATTTGTATATGATATAGGCATGAGGATTTGTTTCTCTTTCTTTTTCTATTTATATGCAAAACATTAATGCGTAGGATGATATTCATCAGTTCGAATTTTGGATCAAAGATAACTATATATGGATTAGATTTGTTTTAAAATGTTGTTGTCTTCCTTTCTGTGGAAACATAATTATTTTTACTCACAGAACAGTAAAATATCATAAATATGTGTATATAATTAACTGAAACAACTTTCCTTTTACGTCATTAAGTTGAGTCAAAAGTCAGTTCCCAGAGGAATTGCTTGGCCCTTAGGTTCCGAGCTTCTGCCGGATTTCTTGGTCATGTTCTGTGAAATGACAGAATGTAACTTGACCTTTTGTAACGGCTGCTTGAAATATTAGTGACATTTGAAATCTTCTGAAGCTGAATTATATCTTGAGGAACATCATATTAGTGACATTATAGGTCTTATGCAATACTAATCTTTCGTTCTTTCCAAAGTTCTCCAAGCGCTTCTGTAGCTTTACAATTCTACTTGCTTTCTTGAGGAACTACAATGCGAGTAAAAAGTCAAGCATCTTTTCTCTGATCTGATCCTACTATTTTCCTAACAGGATGGTGATGCTAAACCTAGGACTTCAGGTACAAGGCTTGCTGCTTCATACGTTAACTTCTACATTGCCAATGGCGCAATTATTACTCCGCAATTTGGGGATAAAAAATGGGATGAAGAAGCTATTAGAGTCCTCTCACTGGCATTTCCAGATCATGAGGTAAGCAAAGAACTTGGTCTGGTTACTATTTGCAATTGTCATTAGTCATTCAACATAATGGGTAGAGCCGTATGCAAAATTATCATGCACCTTGCAGTAACACTGCAGTTAAATTCATGACCTAGAATGATCTCAGTTCATCAGGAAATAAAAAGACCTCCTCATATATATCAATAATAATAATCATAATAACAATAATATAAAAAGATTCCTAGTCATGAGAAAGAGTCCTTATAGAAGGATGTTTAAGAGAAATAACAATGCAGTGAAAGAAAAAAGGACAAAGACAAGGCTTTAGTACATTTTAGATAATGACGATTGATATGCTTAGCATTCATGTGCTTAGGAATGTAATTGTTAAACCTACTTCACATACATGCACAGAGTTAGCTCCATTATCATTTAGCACTGTAGACTGTAGATTAGGTGTTGTAATTGAGAGATGTGTTAATGCGTACATAATTATGTCAAACTTTCATCGCAACCACTCCAGTCACCACTACATTTGAAATATGCATTAGAAACGACTAAACTGATTGTACTCTCATCGGAGGTGGGTGGAAAATTCATTCAACTCAAATTCTTGCACCCCATATCTCCTCATGTTTCAGTTATAAATCTGCTGTCCCTCCAGAACTCATGCAAATTGAAAATGGTTGATGGCAGGTGGTAGGAATTGAAGGTGCAAGGGAGATTGTATTGGGAGGTGGCAATATACATTGTATCACGCAGCAGCAGCCAAGCGGCGCAGAATATTCACCCAAGATTGTAAATGGTTCCACATCTTATCAGAGGGATAACTAATATTTGGCATGTGCAAGTGATAACATGGAGCTGTCCGTAATCTGGCTAATATCAGAGATTCTATGAATGATATCCTTACTTGACATCTGGTAGATGAACTTTATTTTATGTATTTTGCTTTTTCTTTCAAGATATGGCGTTGCTCCAGCTTACTGAGGACATGACCATGGATAGGAAGGGGTGGAGGTTGAGAATAAAGGTTAAGGCTTAGGTAGCCGAGTATTGTCCTTGTTTGTAACAATAGCTTTGATACACCAGTTGGTGTTTTCGTGTTTTTTCGTATCCCTAGACTTCTGTTACTACTTGATGTTGTCTTTTGTTTCGGTTTTCTGATTGCATTACCTATTACTAGTTTTGTATTTTCGCTTCGGTTGTCAAATCGGTCTGCTTGTTATTGCCCCTCCACTTTTCCCTTTCTGAGGCGAGGGTCTACCGGAAACAGCCTCTCTGGCTTTCTAAAAGCAGGGTAAGGTCTGTGTACACTCTACCCTCCTCAGATCCCACTTGTGGGATTACATTGGGTTGTTGTTGCTGCTTTTTCTTTCAAGATTCTGGAGTGCAAGAATAATATCTGAGATAGACTTCTCCAAAGAAGAGCACTGTACTGTTGGATCTGGATTCTTTCCAGGTTACAACACAAATTTTTTCTTTTTCTTTTTAACAAATTGCTTCTTAATTGACGAGGTTTTTGGTAAGCTATAGACTTCACTGAAATTGAGATGCAGATTGTCATACTGACTCTAGCTTGCTTCTTGGTTCAAATATTGACCAAAAGGAAAGTAGGAACGAAATTAAATACCATGTTATGTACATGTCTCTATTTGAGGTGGTATACCATTAAAATAATACGTGTGATAAACAAACTATAAGTAATGTGCAGATTGAGTAAGGGTGTAATATCAATTTTGATTTTATGACTGACTTGTGTAAATACATTTTTTACAACGGTCAGTACGTAGAATTTAAAGTCTAAAATTTTTTATGCTCTAGGCTATGCCAGTGGGTCCATTCTTTCAATTTAACGATGTAGATTATTTTTGTGGTATTGCAAAAATGTTCCACATGATTTGACCAAAATTATTTGTTCAACTAGACCGTCGGTAGCAATTCTGATAATATTTGAAGCTGAATCATTTTTTCGATTTCATTCGATAATTCTTTTTTTTTTTTTACCGAATTATGAACCCCCCCAGTATTTTTAGGTAATCTTTGGAGAAAAAAATGATAATGATCCCTCATAATTGAAGGATAATTTTTACATCTTCAAAATACATAAGATGACCAGCTATTTTTTTTCACTTAATATGTAAGATCAATGAAGTTTACTGTCTCGTTCAAAATGTAAAAACATACATTTTTCCCAAATCCAAAATCTTATGGTGGTTAAGTAAAATTTACCTTGGAAAGTAATCCAAAATAATCAAATTCTAAAAATCTGTTTATTTAAAAAAAAAGTTAAAAGAAACATCTAGGCCAACTTTCTTTTTTTTTTTTACCTCAAATTACCTCTCAAGCCAATGGGAATGGAAGGTATAGCGTTGAGCCGTTGACACTGAAAAGTGTAAAAATCAAGAAATTAGAGACGCATACACATTGTGGTAGATCCGAGAAAGAAGTAAACTTGTACAGTTGTACTACTTTCTACTACAAGCATCACATCAATTGTATCCCAAATCTCAAACAAAGCAATAAATACTTATAACAAAAAGAGAAACACAGCGTTTAATACATACATAGGAAATAGGTGTGAGATCCAGGGAAAGAGGAGAAAGAAAAGAAAAAAAAATCTCTCTCAAAAGTCAGAGAGAGAACGAGAAGGAGCTGACCATTGATTGAGAGAACAAAGAAAATGGGATGCTCGTTCTCGGGACTGAATGCTTTGTACGACGGTGCTAATGGTGGAGGGGATGTTTGGATCAATGAGAATCGGTTCAGGATTCTCAAGCAATTAGGGGAAGGTGGTTTGGACAATGTCTTCATTGTCAAGGAGATTATGTCTGACCCTTCTAACCCTGGCTTTTCTAAGAAATTCAAAGACCCTTCTCTTGTCTCTGGTACGTATTACTACTGAATTTTTAATCTAAAGTTGAAGTTACATTTGCCCATATTTCTTATTTGTGAATCATAGAAGTTCGATTTATATGCAATTTTATCCAAATGGAGTTAATAGATATTGAGGATTCGTATAGTAATTGGTAGTATGGGATAAAGGCATAGTAGTAGTTGTTGATGCTGAAAATTGGATCAGATTTGTGAAAATAGGAAGTTCCATTTATTGGCATTTTTCATTTCTCTTGTAATTTGACAATCGTGTCAGATTTGTGAATGATAGGGAGTTCCATTAATCAGTATTCTTTTTTTTTTGGTCAGTTGACAATTGAGTGAGATTTGAAAATGGGTCAATGGAGCAGAGTGAATTTTGAGGATTCGGAATCCGACTATGGGATTGAGGTGGATAGTTGAGTAGCTGTTGGTGATGACAATTGGATCAGATTTGTGAATAATAGGAAATTCTGGTTGTGATAGTTTTTCTTTTCCTGGAATCCGACAGTTGGGTCAGATTTGTGTATAGTAGGAAGTTTCATTTAGGGACATGTGTGCATTTTCCTTATGATCTGAGAAATGGGTCAGATTTGTAAATGGGTCTAGATTGAGCATAATGGATTGAAAGTTCTTATACCTCACACCAGCTAATTCAGGTAGAGACATATTGTTAGTTGTTGCTGTTGACTATTCGGTTAGATTTGTGAATAATAGGTTTTCTTGCCCGTTTTAAAATGTATGTGATTCGTGTTAGTTGTAGTTGTTAATGATCACGTGGGGAGGTTCTGTATCAATTGGCTCTGCGGATTTGATCTTTACATGCCTCTGTGGTTCCAATTAGTGATCTGGAACTTGTGAGGAACTGGGATGTTTGCTACTATCCATGTTTCCTTTCCTTTGCTTGCGAAAAAACTGCGATGTAGCTTGGGTATTAGATGTTTCTATAGATTGATCATTTTTGAAAAATGATTTTGATCTATAAGCTGATGTTAGGATGATTAGGCAGATATTATTTGTCTTTTGCATCCATTAGAGGCATATAAGCTCCCAGAATTTTCTTATTGTTTGTGCAATTAGATATCTGCTTCTTGACATGCTTACAACATAGTGCATACTGCAGGTTTGTGCAACATTCCTCCCTAGCCCAAGTTTTCTAATCAGGAAAAGGAAATTGCATGAAAATGAGCACTTATTTTATGTACATATTTTAACTGTTTGAAATTGAAAAAGAAGATAGTCCCTTGGAATCTTATCCTTTGCCTTTTATGTTTCTTTTGTCTCTGGGTAGCTTTTTTGTCATTGCTCTAAATGCGAAGTTAGTTCTGCTATAATTTTCCCAGTTAGCTGGTCATATATTGTTCACTTATGGACCTGGTGGCTGGTGTTGGCAGATTTATGATTCTTTGTCTTTGAAAAGAATAGTGCAGACTTTGTACAATTGTTGTATTTTCATTTTTTTTTTGTTCCTTGTAAAAATTTGAATATCGTCATGTTAACATTATAGTGTTCATGATGCATTTGTCTGATTGTTTAGATGATGGAACTTATGCCATGAAGAAAGTTCTTATTCAGAACAATGAACAATTGGAGTTGGTGAAAGAGGAGATCCGTGTTTCGTCTCTATTTAGCCATCCCAATCTGCTTCCTCTCCTGGATCATGCTATCATTTCGGTCAAGGTAATTACTGAAATGCCGCTGCACTTGCTTTGATCTGCACGTGAAAGAGAAAATCATTGCAGTGGTCCCTAATTTCTTCATTTAGTAATTCACTCAACTCCACGTCTAGACTATCTCTTAGCAAGAGGGCTTTTCACAATTAATTATGGACGAATTAAGTCGAGAGTGCATATCATGCAAAGCAGGTGAAGGCATGCAGAACATTTATCCTTTGCCATTCCAGGAGTCTTAGATTGCTTCAAGGAACTGAATCCCATCATATTACATGTATTTAGCTCACTTTTAAGATGAAGGTGAATTGCTAAATATGAAAAAGTTTGCACATGCATGAGAATTGTCAAAGATGTGTATCCCATAGTTCCTTTCTTTTCATGGAAGGCAAAGGAAAGGGGGGAGGGGACTGGGGAGTTGCTCACAATTCAGAGCGCTCATGTCTCATTGAGTTGATACTCTTTCCAGCGGTAGTTGCTGCTTCTGGGGGTGAGAACTATGTTTGAGCAAAACGTGATTTGTCATTTATGAAAAGACACGCTCTACTTTTGCTGAAAGTTGTAGGCATGCTAATCTTTCTTTCTTTGATCCCTTTCCTCTATGATATCTTCGTTTGCCACTGGATTTTCTCTAAAGATATTATTTTAATTGGATATTGGACAGGCCACACAAGATCAGCCTAAGAAGCATGAGGCTTACTTGTTATTTCCAGTCCATTTGGATGGGACATTGCTGGATAATGCCAAAACCATGAAAGCAAAGAAGGAGTTCTTTTCCACTTCGGAGGTGCTTCAAATATTTCGTCAGGTGAATAATAATCAGTGTGCTCTGCACAAGAGCATCTTATCACTTTCTGAGAGGAAAAAATAAAGGGTCAGTGCACATGCAATTGTGATACCAAAAAAGATAACTGAGAAAAGGTTTATGTGTAGCTTTGTGCAGGTCTCCAGCATATGCATAACTTTGATCCACCCTATGCACATAATGATGTCAAACCTGCTAATGTACTTTTAACGCATAGAAAAGGACAGACACCTCTCGCAAAATTAATGGATTTTGGAAATGCACGTCCTGCAAGAAGGCAAATTCGTTCTCGTTCGGAGGCCCTACAGTTGCAGGTCAGTGTGGTTCTTATATTACAGATGTATCTTCTGCTCTTTTATGCCTGCAAGCTTCATGTATTTTCCTTATTGTGAATCTGGTCAGGGAGAATTTTATCGCTATTTTATTGTAAAAAAAGATAGCCCAGTATACTAAGCTCCCGCTACGTGCGGGGTTCGGGGAAGGGCTAGACCACAAGGGTCTATTGTACGCAGCCTTACCCTACATTTCCGCAAGAGATTGTTTCCATGGCTCAAACCCGTGACCTCCTGGTCATATGGTAGCAACTTAAATATTTTACTGTATTAACATATAAATGTTGCTTTCTTTGTTGGCTTTATTTCTTATTGTTCTCATCTTAAGCCATTCTGGTGCATATTTCATCTGCTATCATTCTGTGGTACTGGTTTATTTAGGAATGGGCATCTGAGCATGTTGCAGCACCTTTCCGCGCACCTGAATTGTGGGATTGCCCAAGCCAATGTGATATTGATGAAAGAACTGATATCTGGTCATTAGGTTGTACTTTATTTGCAATAATGTAAGACTTCTCTCTACTCTTTTGCAGATATTTATAGCTTTTGCTGTCCAAAAGAAAGAATCTTGATTCTCTTATTGACATATCTGTTAATTGCATCAAGATTGTCTGATAAACTGTATTTAGTTCAATCAAGTCATGTAGTTAAGTAAACTCCAGTGTGAAATTTCCTGCATTTGACTGGTATATTTGTAGAATTAGTATTTTGGTGAGCATACTGATGTTAGGCATGATCTTGTATGTTTTCTGTTTCTCAAATGTTATCATGCTAGTAGTGTTCATTCATGGTAGTTTTATCGAAACATTAAGCTATCAGCTGTTTCTTCTCCTTAGATAAGTCGATCTCATGTATAGCACACATATTTGACCGGTTGTAGACATCTTTAACTGTGAAATTGGTTTTTGAATAGGTCCATTTCCGTGAAAAGATAATTAATTTTTCACATCTTTTCTATCTCCAGGTATGGAGTATCTCCTTTCGAGTATGCATTTGAGGAATCTGATGAAAGTCCGCAGTTGGCTATTGTAAATGCACAAATAAAGTGGCCAACTGAGCCTAATACTTCATATCCGGACGCCCTTCACCAGTTTGTGACATGGATGCTTCAGCCACAAGCGACAGTCCGACCTCGCATAGATGATATAGTAATTCATGTTGACAAATTGATCTCAAAGTATTCTACCCTTTGAGTGATGGGAGGAGATATGTTGGATTAGTTCACAGATGCATCATTCATCCATACATACATCTTAGCATGTTACAGAATCCACCATAAGTTACTGTTCCTTATTTTTCATTTTTTCTTGTCAAAATGTGATAGTAAGGCACAATAGTTCATTATACTTGAGGAAAGAGGTTTTGGCAGTTGTCCTTCATTTTCTTTCTCAAAATATTTAATGTTGAATAATCTGTATTTTTGTTCCTATGTTCTAAAGGATTTTTCTCCTTATTCTGCAAGTCTGCTGTGTGTTCCTTTGTGCCTTGCAATCAGTGACGTAGCTACATGTATTCAAGGGGTGTCAACTGGCACTCCGCCATGACCGTTCCTCATTTTGTTTCATTCTTGGGTCATAAAACAAGAACTCGACTCGATCTCTATATTTTCGGGTTCTATATCCCACGCCTTTCGCGTGAGCCGGGGCTTCCGGACTCGGACCGCCTAAAATTTATCCGGACAATAGGAAACGACCTAAGGAACATTGGCTACCGACCCGCCATGACTTTTCCTCATTTTGTTTCATTTTTGGGCTATAAAACAAGAACTCGGTTCGATTTTTATATTTTCGTGTGCTATAGCTCGTCGAAAAATTACAATGTGTAGCTAGAGTAAAAGAAATACTTTTTATTTATATATAATATATATCAACATTCGTTTGTTTTTTCGTGGGTTTACTTCGTTATATTTTTTACAAAATTTGCACAATAACTAAGTGGTCCAAATTCTTTGACAATGACTATATCATTGAAAAGACAAAGTCTTGGTTTAATTAAGCTTATTATATACACTCAGAGAACATTTCCAAACACTTAATTAAAGACAGTTCTGATCTCAAAATCAAATCCACTTTCTTCCTAGTAGTTGCAGTAGGAAACCTTCTTTAATAATTTGCCAAAAATAGGAGGAATTAAACAGTCATATGTATCTTTCAGTCAATGCTTATGCTTTTACCTAACATTCTGAATTTTGAACCAACCAAAATGCCATCTTCCACCTTTCAACCTTTATATTAAGCACTTTATTTCTCTGTTTCTTTTGAATTAATTAAGCTTCAAATTATCTTTTTCTTTCTCCGATCATTTTATTTTAAAAAAATCAACAAAAATAGTGTTTGAACCCTATCTTTGGCTTCGGTCTCAACTTTAGACTTTTGGCAAATCAACATGTTTTATTCCATGACATATACCTTTAGCGAAAGGAATAGGTTAAAGAAAATGGTGTCCTCAAGATTTAGTAGAGTTATGCTTGTTCTGGTGCTCATTTTCATATTGATGAAGGATTCTAATGCTCATACTTACCAAGGTACCATCTTTTTCTTTTTCTAACATAAGAAAGCAAGTAATTCTTCCGTTACACTTTGTTGGACTTTTTCTTATTAGTCAGTTGTAAAAAAATATATTGACACACTCCTAAATTCTTTTAACGAGAAACTTTTATACCCAAGGGTTTTATTACTTTTAGATCACGCCAAAAATTATTTATATTCGGTAGCTGAAAAAGTATAAAATTTGTATAATTTTATACATAGCATACAAAATGTATATATATACATATACATATATATATTTTTTCGATTATTATTTTGAGAGCGGCTATATAGCGTCATTTTCCCAACAAATAATGCTATGAAATAGACAAAAAGGCCTCGTAGCCACTTGAACTTGTACCGATTTTTCATCCCGGTAAATAAACTTAGGAAAGTTCCATTTTAACACCTCAACTCGATATAATAAGTATCAATAAACACTTCCTCTCCAAATTCAACCTCCTCCTCCTTCCCTCCCCCCCCAACCCTAAACTAAAAAGAAACCTGCGGGCTTCCATCACCCCTTCCGCAGTTCTATATGAAGTTGCCATTGCTGCTACGAATTGGAGCTATTATTTCAATTGAGACTCTCCATAAAACATCTACATCCATTTTACTTTTGCCTAAATAATATCAAAATTTATCTTTGAACACCTTCTAAAAGTCCGATTACTTCTGCTTGAAGTCCAACAAACATAGCAGCTAAAATATTTTCTCAGCTCTAAATAGGGAACCAAAATGAATTCTGCAAGGTTCTCGAATTGATTTCTATGAAATTCGAGACAAAACAATCAATAAAAGAAGAATGCGCAAAGTGGGGGAGAGGAGGTCACAAAAAAGTTGTGCTGAAAAATAGTGTGAAAGAAAAAGGGGAGG
>MCJB01010942.1:123499-160300 GCA_002018475.1 Nicotiana obtusifolia | reverse complement strand
GGGGGAAGGGGGATGGACTATGGAGGGGAAAAATAGAGAAGGGAGTTAAAGTTTTTTTAAAATTTATTCTTTTTAATTTTTTCCTTTTAATTAAAAGCTTAAAATTTTTGTTTTATTAAGTGTTAGTTAAATCATAACCATTACATACACGCGCTTTTTGACGCTGATAGGCACGCACTTTTGCCACTTCAGTTATACCACTGTCAATAAGCTTGGTCAATGGTCAATGGTGTTTATTAATACTCGTTCGATCGTGTGAGGTGTTAAAATGGGACTTTCCTAAGTTTATTTATCGGGATGAAAAATCGATACAAGTTCAAGTGGCTACGAGACCATTTTGCTTACGAAATATTTAAGATCACAAGTTTTATAGCCACACATAACATTATGACATATTTAAGATCATTATTTTTAAAAATCTTTCTTTTTTATTATTAAACTTTGTGTCAAGTCAAATTATGACAAATAAAATGAAAGGAGGGAGTACTTATTTTTTGGGGAAATTTAACATTTAAGCAGGTGCTCCGTGCATGCCTTCTGCAGTACTTAGGCCAAAAACTGTGGCTGATGAAGCTGAAAATGGTTTTACCATGGCAGGAAGGAGATATTTGAGAGACGAAAAAGTATTAAATCTTGCCTTGATATCCTTTTACTTACATCATTAATTAATTTCTCTTATCTCAAGACACAAATCGTGTGATATATACACATACTTGTCTGTATTTATAAACAGCGGAGGTCCTTGAAATATTTTCAAGACGTGGAAAAAGTTGAAGACAACATGAAGATTAAGGAAAATTCAATCAAGAAATCAGGTGGAAGTGCAACACACTCTGTTGGCAATTCATATAGAGGCAATTTCATGGCTTTGATCAGTGCTGATTATCACATGACAAGACAACACCCTTCTAAGAATAATTAAGCTTGAGAATAAACTCTAGACTAATGTGGGATTAAAGATATAATGTTTTCTTTTCTTTGGTTATAACATGTTCTTGTAAAAAGGGATAGTATATAGAAAATCAAGCAAAAAAAATATATCTATCTTCTGAAAAGGGATAGTGAATTTGATCAGCTTCTTAAAGCGAATAAGATATTCTGAATAAAGATTTATATATAACAAAAAAATAATATTAAGGTCTATGTTTTTATCAATTAAGAAGTAGTATTCCGATCCCTCCATTCCATTTTAAGTGCACATATATTTTTTAGTCCATATTTTTTTTATAAAAAGGGACCTTCCTATATTTGAAAATAGTTCAACTTTTAAACTTATCATTTTACCCTTAAAGGCACAACTATAGAAATGTGATCGCATGTTCAAGTCCATAATTAGTTCTACAAGTATTTTATTTTAAACTTTGTGCTCAATAAATTATGCATAAATAGAAACGAGACGACCTGATAATTATTTATAGTTAGCAAAACTAGCTATTGCATTGGAAATTAAAGAGGTAAGTTTTCTTCATTTGCTTGTCAAATTATAATATTTAGTTGAAGTTAATTTTGAAAAGAAAAATGTTATTTGAAGTTGAAGTTGAGAAAAAGCACATTCGAAAGTTTTAAGAGCATATTTTACTCGGAAAAAAAGGAATTATATATTGTGAGTGAAAACTAATATATACTATTATTTCACTTAAAATCTTATATTTGAAAATTTGAAACAGTAGACAAAATAGGTAACATCAAGCATTATGTTACGTTATTCTAAACTTGTAAATGCGATTCATCTTAGATTTTTAGCCTCTTAAAGATAATTTCAACTGTAAGTGAGCGTTGTGAGCACTGAATCTTTGGTTTTTCTCTTTGTCTATCAAGATCAGATAGAGGAAAATCAAAGTACCCTTCCAAATTCTTGAATGAGTTCCCACCTTCTTTAATACCATTCAATGCTACTCTTTTTCCTTGTATTTCCACAGCTTCAGCCAATATACTTGTCAACTCCTCCGAGTTTGGAATTGTTTTAGCACCTTCACAATTAGCTTTAATTTCAACCTTAAACTCGTCCACTAAAAGATTTGCATTGAAAATTTGGTCAGCTCCCATTGCCCATGCTAACATTGTCACTCTTACTATTAACCCGAGTTCCAACCACAGTGAGTCAAGAATACAGCTACTGATCTATGCCTTAGTATCAACACTCCTAAGTCACCATGCCCCTTCCACCAACTCCATAATCAGTTGACATGTGTCCTTTGTAGACCAAATGAACTTGAGTATGTTAACAAAAATAATTTGTATAAGTTTAGATAACGTTTAAACACAATCTGTCAAACACTTAGAAAAAAAAATAGAAAAAAAATAATTTAAAACCAGTAAACTGCAGAAACTGAAGAATGAACAGAAACAGTGTAGAAATATTTTCAGAATATAATCGAGCTCACTTAGTTCAAAGTGTGTCCTTAAGGAAATTATTCCCCTCACAGTATTCGAGGTCGATGGAATATCCCCTCTCAGAATAGAACGATTATCTTACCAGAATAGTAATACTCCAAATTCTGGTAGTGGCGAACCACTCAACGCTAGTTTATCACACAGAATAAAGAAGAGAGTAAAGTTAGATTGCAGAAATTCGTGATGAATTCTGGAAAAAATCTTAAATTTATAGCTGTTGGAGGTACTAATTCTGAATGTTTGCAACCATTCAGATCAGTCACTAGGTTTTTAGAGGAAAATTAGAAAAAATCAGAGAAGAGGAAAAACGGACCAGGTCGGTCACAAGTCAGGAGTCACATGCGGGTCAGGGTCGATCTGCGTTGGATGGTTTCCAATTTATTAAATAATTAATTAATTAAATAAATAAATAATTAATTAAATAACTAAAGAAAAATTTGTCCAAAAAGATAATCAATCAATCATTGACAAATCCAAAAATCCGTAGCCGAAGCCGAGCGGGGCGAGCGACGACGACGGTGCGAGGGGTCCTTGCCCCTCCAACCCTTTTAGCAACTAGAGAAGGTGTAATGTAATATATATACCTCTCTTTTCCTCTCTTTTTCCTATGTAGGACAAATGCTTTAACCAAAGCAAAAGGGACCTTTTACATTCCCTTCACTTTTCATCCCATCATTTTCCATTCATCAATATCAAAACCCAATAGAGTACCCCACTTTTTTTTCAAGGCCTCAGCTAACTCTTTCATCTGCCATTAGTCAACAGTTTCCTGGACAGCGAAATAGGGTGACTTTCATATTATTTTCTGACACGCCTATCTTTATTTCAGGGAAATCCTCTTCCCGTTCAGACGAATGCCACATCTTACGCTTGTGAAACCATTTTATGATAGGATCGTAAAATTTACCTAAAGCACAAGTCATTAAGCGGAAGCCAGATTTCAGTAGGGAGGTCCTTGACGTTTTCAATGCCTATGGGAATAGAAGGGTGTGAAGGGAAAGGCAAGACAAGAGTAGCAAAATTCATCAAGCACGTATATGAAATAATGTGCCTACACCCTCTGCTGGCATGTCACTCCGGAGGGATGCATCCTGCCCAAGCACTAATCATAATCATTTAGTCCAATAGTAAGGCCTGGTGCACGCGTTGCCCCAAAATAATAACACATAGCCCATATGGGCCTGGTGTACGTGTATGGGCGCTTGTAAGTTGGAAAGAAGAGAGTTTAAGAAAGGCAGGTTTTTTGGGGTGATTAATATGCTAATTTTGGCCTTTTTTTTTGGGGTGATTAATGTGGTAATTTTGGCTTTTTTTGTGGTGATTAGGTGATGAGTGAAATGAAGAAGGGGTAGCATATGACCTGGTGCTGGATAAAGGACGATTAAGATATGACTCTGATACTCTTCTGCTGTGATCCCCAAAGATAATACTAGTAGAAATTTAATACCGAAGATATTAAACAAATGCAAGTGTTCAAATATATAATAGGCTTCATTCTTTTTTAGGAAATGACTTCTATGTCCATTTATAGTGTGAATAGAAGAAAAATAATCTTATAAAGATCTTTTGCATTATTACCTTAAAAAAAACAGACATTTTTCATTATTTTATAAATCTCTTGTTTTTTTTTTTTTGGTTATATCTCAGAAAATGTTATTTAACTAAATAACATTTTTAAATAACATTTTAATGGGCTACAAAATAAAATAAATTATTCTGTTTTTGGTCCGTTGTCCGTGAAGTACTGGCTTAATTTTTCTCGCTGGCTAACACTTTGTTTGGGTCATTGTTACCAATCGTTTTATAATGTATGGTATTGTATTGTATCATTTTATGAATACAACGTTTGGATAGATTGTATTGTTTGCTGTTGTCAAATAATATTTTGCTGTTTGGTTTGACTGTATCGTACTGTACTCTAACTGATAAGTTTACTAAGATACCCTTAATTATTTTAAATATTATCAAGAATAACACATAAAGTAATTAGAATTGGAATTACAAATCAATATTATACAAGCTAATTGGAGATAAAGTAATTAGAATTGAATTTGAAAATAATTTGGATTTTTTGAAAATTGGGGCCGGACCAGATGAAAATTGCATACTATCTCACATCCAGTGAGAACCTGCATAGTTCGGTCAGTTTTTTAAAATCGGAGAAAATGCCTTTTTTAAATATAAATTTGGACTCATTTTATTACCATCTTCTAAAAATTCAGCAGTGTTTTGGTATTTCTTTTTTTTCTTTCAAATACCTTACTTTTTTAAGAATCGGGTAAATTTTCTCTCTTCTATATTCTCTCTCCTGCTTTTCTTGATTTTCTATCCCTATTCTATAAGCTGGTCCGCATGCAAATCTGAACAAACAAATGCAACAAGTAGCACTTAAGATGCATCAAGATTGTCTTTTATTTTGGGGGTACACCTGTCCTAGATGGACTCATGTGTTGAGTCCCCAAAGTCAAATTCACGTGATACAAACAAGCGTACCTACTAGGGATCCCGCATGAGGCTTTATTCTTCTATGTTTAAACCTTAAGGTGTGGAGTTCTAGACAAGGCTTACCCGAGCAGAAAACTCGAGCCAGGGGGGGAGGGGGGAGGGCAGCATACTGGGAATACACAAGCTTCACCGACTTTGCAACTGGTTCGATCCTCGTTCTAAAATTAAGGGTATGAGATCTAACAAAAAAGAAGCCACGCGAAGCGCACGATTCCCAAAAGGTTTAGAAGACTCAGAGAGAAGAAAGGTGTTGTAACAATTTATATACAGTTCACGACAATATTAAAGTGGTAAAGAGCGGCAATTAGCACATTAGGCCCAAACACGTAAAATAAGACAATAAACAAGCCAAGTATAAAAGTCGCCTAAGCTCGAATTCTAAACTCTGAACCAAAAATTTTAGGTTATTTTTTTTAGCAAAGTCGCTAGAGCTGTCACACCTCCTTTTTACACGGGAAAGAAATGGGAATGATTATTTTATTTTTAATAGTCGCCACTTGAAATTATTTAATTACAATGTTTCACATCATCATTTATTTTAAAATCCCAAATAAAAAAAAATTAACTCTGTTTTGAAGTCTGCAAACACAGAAGACAGGATAAGAAATTCTGTTAATCCGAGAGAAGGTGTGAGGCATTCCCGGATTCTGTGTTTTAGCATGATCACTTTATAATTACACCTGGCTTAATTGTCCGATTATTACATGTTTTAGATCTATTGTGCATTTGACCTTTTACCGCTTTTTATTATTTTAAACAATTATAAAATTTATTTAAACAAGTCACTGAGGCCACTATTAGTGAATCTAAATCAACTAAGGCCATGGTCTGCGTTTATTAGGATTAGGTTGGTGATAGTTCCTATTAGATTTAGGCTTCACGTGCGGATAGACTGTGATTACAGACATGAGGGGTGCTGACTTAGCCCAATTAATTCGTTCCTACGTCTTAATTAAAATGGCATGTAACAACTCAAAGAAACAATGTTTGGATTACTTCACAAGATAAACGACTATCAGACAATTACCCATATTTGCTTTAACAATAAGGCTAAGCCCGAAATTAAGCATACCCGTAACGTTGTCAAAGACCTGACCACCTAATGGGTTTGCCAATATGGTCGCGTGGGGCCCATTGGGATTCACACCAGTTGAACCCAAGTCCATGGACTCCAAAAATACAGGCGTTAATAGTAAATCCAACCAAAACTAAACAGAACACAAGTAACAAAATTAATGTAGTTCATGATCTGTCAATTCGATTTAACAATGATTACAACAAATTAAAAGTTGATAACTGAAATTACAAGGTTTACTAATTTAAAACTAATGTTGTGTTTTCATTACACATTTCCAAGAAAGCAACAACTCATGCTAGTGATCTTTATTTTTCTCGATGATTCTGATTTACAATGAAATAGCCATGGGGCTACCCTCATAAATCAATCGGCTACAGGCAATATCTAAACAATCAAACACAAATTAGATTAGTCAATCCCGTGGATATCACTGTGCATGAATCCTTACCCCTAGGAAACTTAGTTCATCAACATTTAACAACTCAGAAATCCATCTTTTACCAACAAGCAATTTCAGAAAATTAACAATTTCAAAATATTAATAAGGGATGGGAGTTCAAACAAATTCAGCCATTGAACAAGCTGGATCTATGGAATTTAGGCAGAGAACAGCTAGAAATTCATTCATGATTTCCATTGAATATGACAGAAGTAACTGGGAACATTTAACTTATGGTGACAAAAAAGTCCCATAATTAGAAATGCTGACAAGTTTGACCAACCAAGGTCAAACTTGTCTTAAAAATGTGATTAACTTAAATTGGGACTGAATTATAATTTTTAAAACTTATAATCTTTTATAAAATACACAAAAGCCCATAAATATTATACAAAAACTTCTTCCAACCCACTCACATTATACAAAAACTCCTTCCAACCCACTTCCTCAACTACTTGTTCATTTTTTTTTTTTTTAAAAAAAGCAGTTCTTCAGTTCCCAATGCCCCTCTCTCGGTTCCATCTCTCTCTCTGTTGCTACTGTAAAAAACCAGCGACCACCATTGTTGCTGCTCGTTCCTCTCTATCCATTATTGTTGTTGCTACTCATTTCTCTCTCTCTCTCTCCATTGCTGTTGCTTCTCTATTCATTCTCAGGTAAACTTTTTTTTTTCACTTGGTTCAAAAGTTAGTTTTTGAAATTAGAGTTTGAAAATGATGATTTTGGTTAGAGAAGATGAAGAAGAGCATGGGTTTTTCTTGAATGTTGTTTGTTTTGTTGTAGTTTCGTGTATTTGTTGCACTTGTTGGGGTTTGTGAGTTTGTAAATAGTGGTTGTGGAATTATGGTTTTTGGTGTTGTTTTTGTTCTTCTTATCCTTGTTGTTTCGAAAAAAAAGGCTTGCAATTTTGTTGATGTTTTCCAACAACTGAAGTTACCTGTTGCAACAAATCCAGCACTTGTTTGACAGTTGCAAGCATCTGCTAAGGTTGCATGGTTAAAAAGAAATCCTATTTGGTGTATTTTGTTTAAGCTGTGAGTGAGATTTGTGATGGTTGTGTGTTTGTAGTTAGATTTTTGCTGTTGTTGTTGCTGTCATGCTGTGGTTTAGGAAAAGTTTTGATTTTATCCAACAGCTGCTGGTAAAATCAAAACAATTGTTGAGGTTTTTGCAGCAACTGAAGCAGTTGTTGTAGCATATTAACAAGCTGTTGCAAAAAATCAAAATAGTTGTTAAGCTGTTGCTACTGTTTTTCTATTTCCAACAGATTAATATTCTGCCGCAACAAGTAATAAGTTGTTGCAACAGCTTCGTATTTTGTTGCAACATATTCTTAATCTGTTGCAACAACTGATTACTTGTTGCAACATATTCCTTTTCCCTTTTACTTTGAGTGTTGCACTAACCAATTAAAACTGTTTTTCTATCTCGTTTGTGTAGATAAAATGGCTCCAGTTAAAAGAAAAGGAGAGAAACCAACTGAGGAAGAAAGTAGTAAAAGAGCTAAGGTGCAAACACCATTAGATAAACTAGTGACTGCTATTTGTTGATCAACAAATGAGGAAAGAATTAGTGAAACTGGGGCTTCAGAAAGAGAGGAAACCCACGAAACCTCTGTTGGGCATGAAGAAGAAAGTGATAAAAATGAACAAAGGGAAGAAATTAGAGAAGAAAGTGAAAAAGATGATGAAAAATCTGCTGAAGGAGATGAAGAAGAAGGAGATGAAGGAGCTGAAGAAGATGCAGAAACTGAAAATGGTAATGAAAAAGAAGAAGAATCAACAGATCAGACGTTGGCCGAGTTAAGAAGAAAAAGGAAACATAATGTGAATGCCAATCTTTTTGAGTCTTTTAGTATTGCCACAGATCCCAATAGACCTTCGATTGAGGAGGTCGTTAAGAGTTTCAGCATTGAAAAGTACGGCGTGACGATGCTGCTGAATGAAAATAAGGATTTGTCCGGTGATTTTGTGGTTAGATCAACCATGGGCAAGGCCTTTGACACCTTCAGGGGCATTCTCCGGCAGCAGGGGTTGGAGAATTTCTTTAGGGCTAGCTGCTTTTGGGCCCTATTTAGATTTTTGTGAAGATACCGATGCCCGATTTCCAATGACAATGGTTTCTGAGCTTTTGAAGTGTAAGATTATTTGTAATAGAAAGAATGAGATTTGGATCAATTACTGTGGCATGCTGGTTTGCTTTGGCATGAAGGAGTTTGCCATAGTTACCGGATTGAGATGCTATCCTTGTGAGCCTCTTCCTACTGTTGTATTAACCAAGCCATCCCGGATTCCCAAGAAAGCAAAGGGTTCCAAAGCTAAGAATAATGTCTCCTTGGTAGACTTAGTGGGAAAGAGCTACACTCACAAGAAATTGTTGCAAGATTTGGAGTCCAAAACTTTCTCAAAAAAACACAAGGAGTCACTGTGCTTAGTTTGATTTGTGCACAATGTTCTTTGGGCAAGAGACGTAAACTACAACATACCGCTTGGATTGATCAAACTTGCTGAGGACTATGATGCCTTCAACAACTATGCCTGGGGTTTTCAAAGTTTTAGCTTGACTGTTGAATATTTGATGAAGGATTTGAAGCCAACGGGGAAGACAAAAAATCTATATGGCTTCCCTTGGGCTTTCATGGTAAATTTTCTTCAATGTTTTAACTTTTTTTTTTAAAATTTCAATCACTATTTTGATTTTTAATGGCATCTTTTTTTCTAGGCTTGGGCATTTGAAGTCATTACTCACCTCAGGCATCAAGTCAAGGAATACTCCCAAGAAGTTACCTATCTAAGAATTCTTAGATGGCTCACTGCCAAGAACAACACAAAATTAAGTGTCGACCTTTTCAACCCCCCTAAGGAAGCTATAAGCATTAAAACACAACAGATGACTAGTTGTTGCAACAGCTTTTATAATCTGCTGCAACAACATATGCATCTATTACAACAAGTTATGCAATTGACCTGTTGCAACAAGTTACCCAACATATGAATCTGTTATAACATGCAACTAGTTTTTTACAACAGATGATAAACCTGCTGCAACAAGTTATTCATCTGTTGGACAATATCTAACAGATTATAAACCTGCTGCAACAAGTTGACAATCTGTTGGACAAAGTACCACAGCTGTTGCAACATATCACTTTATTTTGGTAATTGGATAACTTCTGAATTTGTTACAGTAAGTTTTTACAACAAGTACAATAATCTGTTGCAACAAATTACTAATCTGTTGTACAATATCCAACAGATGATCAACCTGCTGCAACAAGTTACCCATCTGTTGGACAATTTTCAACATATAAGCAACATGCTGCAACAAGTTACCCATCTGTTGGAAAATTTCCAGCAGATGTGTAACCTTTTGCAACAACCTGATAACTTGTTTTAAATAGGTTTACTTTTTTATGATTTAACACCATTATGATATATCTCCTTTCTTGTTGTAGGCTGTGCACCCATGGCTTGTCCCAACAATAAGAGAGTTGGAGATGCCATGCCTTGTCACCTTTGTGCCCATAAAATCTGTGCCTGACAGATTGATTGATGGGTTGTAAGGGAAATTGGCTGGAGTGACAACCATCACTAGGGTTGATGATGTTTTAGCTGGTGGTGGTGGTGATGTTGTTGCTGATGTTGGTGGTGCTAATGCTGTTGGTGGTGTTGTTCAGCCTGTTGATGTTGGTGGCGGTGATGTCCCAGCAAGTATTGTTGGGAAAAAATTAAGAGATGATGATGCTAATATTGGTGAATTTACTCCAGTTGCTGGATTTAGTGAATTTTCCGGATTTGGTGGTGGTGGATTGAGTGGTAGAAGATTTGCTGATGTTGGTGCCGGTACCTCTAAGGTGCCCTCATGTGCTTGTGAGTGCACTACTTGCAAGGACAAAATGGATAATTTGATTAGAAAAGTAGAGGAATTGGTGCAGGCCCAAGAAGCCACAACTTTTCTATCTAGAGGTTGATATCCAAGAGGGGTATCAATCCATCAAAGAATCTTTCCTCACCTTATACTCCTGTTTATCTTCGGAGGAGGGGCAAAGCAATTGCCAAGGCACTTGCATCAGTTAGATCAAGAAAATCTATTGCTACTCCCAATAAGTCAATTGAGACTCCTCTTCTTGATGTTGGGCCAAAAGTGCAAAAGAAGGTGGACATTTTCAAGCCTGTACATGCCCAAAGAAAGAAAAAGGTTGAGACTGCAATCAAGTCCAAAAGGAGTGGGAAAACCTTGTACTCAATGCATGAATTTGGAGCAGCAGACTTCAAGGCTTTGACAAGCATGGAAATTTGGTGAGAAGATTGGGTAAGTTTCAACAACATACTAAATCAGATAGATATATACAAGTGTTGAAACTTACCCAATCCTCCCACCAAATTTCCATGCTTNCCAAAAAGAGTGGGAAAACCTTGTACTCAATGCATGAATTTGGAGCAGCAGACTTCAAGGCTTTGACATGCATGGAAATTTGGTGGGAGGATTGGGTAAGTTTCAACACTTGTATATATCTATCTGATTTAGTATGTTGTTGAAACTTACCCAATCTTCTCACCAAATTTCCATGCTTGTCAAAGCCTTGAAGTCTGCTGCTCCAAATTCATGCATTGAGTACAAGGTTTTCCCACTCTTTTTGGACTTGATTGCAGTCTCAACCTTTTTCTTTCTTTGGGCATGTACAGGCTTGAAAATGTCCACCTTCTTTTGCACTTTTGGCCCAACATCAAGAAGAGGAGTCTCAATTGACTTACTGGGAGTAGCAATAGATTTTCTTGATCTAACTGATGCAAGTGCCTTGGCAATTGCTTTGCCCCTCCTCCGAAGATGAACAGGAGTATAAGGTGAGGAAAGATTCTTTGATGGATTGATACCTCTCTTGGATATCAACCTCTGGATAGAAAAGCTTGTGGCTCTTGGGCCTGCACCAATTTCTCCACTTTTCTAATCAAATTATCCATTTTGTCCTTGCAAGTAGTGCACTCACAAGCACATGAGGGCACCTTAGAGGTACCGGCACCAACATCAGATAGATATATACAAGTGTTGAAACTTACCCAATCCTCCTACCAAATTTCCATGCTTGTCAAAGCCTTGAAGTCTGCTGCTCCAAATTCATGCATTGAGTACAAAGGTTTTCCCACTCTTTTTGGATTTGATTGCAGTCTCAACCTTTTTCTTTCTTTAGGCATGTACAGGCTTGAAAATGTCCACCTTCTTTAGCAGTTTTGGCCCAACATCAAGAAGAGGAGTCTCAATTGACTTACTGGGAGTAGCAATAGATTTTCTTGATCTAACTGATGCAAGTGCCTTGGCAATTGCTTTGCCCCTCCTCCGAAGATGAACAGGAGTATAAGGTGAGGAAAGATTCTTTGATGGATTGATACCTCTCTTGGATATCAACCTCTGGATAGAAAAGCTTGTGGCTCTTGGGCCTGCACCAATTCCTCCACTTTTCTAATCAAATTATCCATTTTGTCCTTGCAAGTAGTGCACTCACAAGCACATGAGGGCACCTTAGAGGTACCGGCACCAACATCAGATAGATATATACAAGTGTTGAAACTTACCCAATCCTCTCACCAAATTTCCATGCTTGTCAAAGCCTTGAAGTCTGCTGCTCCAAATTCATGCATTGAGTACAAAGGTTTTTCCACTCTTTTTGGATTTGATTGCAGTCTCAACCTTTTTCTTTCTTTAGGCATGTACATGCTTGAAAATGTCCACCTTCTTTAGCAATTTTGGCCCAACATCAAGAAGAGGAGTCTCAATTGACTTACTGGGAGTAGCAATAGATTTTCTTGATCTAACTGATGCAAGTGCCTTGGCAATTGCTTTGCCCCTCCTCCGAAGATGAACAGGAGTATAAGGTGAGGAAAGATTCTTTGATGGATTGATACCTCTCTTGGATATCAACCTCTGGATAGAAAAGCTTGTGGCTCTTGGGCCTGCACCAATTCCTCCACTTTTCTAATCAAATTATCCATTTTGTCCTTGCAAGTAGTGCACTCACAAGCACATGAGGGCACCTTAGAGGTACCGGCACCAACATCAGCAAATCTTCTACCACTCAATCCACCACCACTAAAATTACCACAAAGGTGACAAGGCATGGCATCTCCAACTCTCTTATTGTTGGGACAAGCCATGGGTGCACAGCCTACAACAAGAAAGGAGATATATCATAATGGTGCTAAATCATAAAAAAGTAAATCTATTTAAAACAAGTTATCAGGTTGTTGCAAAAGGTTACACATCTGTTGGAAATTTTTCAAACAGATGGGTAACTTGTTGCAGCATGTTGCTTATCTGTTGAAAATTATCCAACAGATGGGTAACTTGTTGCAGCAAGTTGATTATCTGTTGGATATTGTACAATAGATTAGTAATTTGTTGCAACAGATTATTGTACTTATTGTAAAAACTTACTGCAACATATTAAGAATATGTTGCAACAAAATACGAAGCTGTTGCAACAACTTATTACTTGTTGCGGCAGAATATTAATCTGTTGGAAATAGAAAAACAGTAGCAACAGCTTAGCAACTGTTTTTATTTTTTGCAACAGCTTGTTAATATGCTACAACAACTGCTTCAGTTGCTGCAAGAACCTCAACAATTGTTTTTATTTTATCCAATAGTTGTTGGATAAAATCAAAATTTTTCCTAAACAACAGCATGACAGCAACAACAGCAGCAAAAATATCTAAATTTAACTACAAACACACAACCATCACAAATCTCACTCACAGCTTAAACAAAATACACCAAATAGGATTTCTTTTTAACCATGCAACCTAAGCACATGCTTGCAACTGTCAAACAAGTGCTGAATTTACTGCAACAGGTAACCTCAGTTGTTGGAAAACATCAACAAAATTGCAAGCCTTTTTTTTTTAAACAACAAGGATAAGAAGAACAAAAACAACACCAAAAACCATAATTTCACAACCACAACCACTATTTACAAACTCACAAACCCCAACAAGTGCAACAAATACACGAAACTACAACAAAACAAACAACATTCAAAAAAAACATATGCTCTTCTTCATCTTCTCTGACCAAAATCATCATTTTCAAACTCTGATTTCAAAACCCTAACTTTTGAACCAAGTGAAAAAAAAAGTTTACGTGAGAATGAATAGAGAAGCAACAGCAATGGAGAGAGAGAGAGAAATGAGCAGCAACAGCAACAATGTAGAGAGAGGAACGAGTAGCAACAATGGTGGTCGCCGGTTTTTTACAGTAGCAACGGAGAGAGAGATGGAACCGAGAGAAGAACACTGAGAACTGAAGAACTGCTTTTTTTTTTTTAAAATAAAAATGAACAAGTAGTTAGAGAAGTGGGTTGGAAGGAGTTTTTGTATAATGTGTGTGGGTTAGAAGAAGTTTTTATATAATATTTATGGACTTTTGTGTATTTTATAAAAGATTATAAGTTTTAAAAATTATAATTCAGTCCCAATTTAAGTTAATCACATTTTTAAGACAAGTTTAACCTATCACCCATTCTAATTATGGGACTTTTTTGTTGCCATAAGTTAAATGTACCAAGTAACTGAACAGAGAAAGTGAGATAGACCAAATAAAGTGAGATAGACCAAATAAAGTTCTGGAAATATAGAAAATAGAGCTCAACAACTTGAAACACCCAAATTCAGCAATGAATAGCAAAACATCAGTTTTCAGCTTGAAAATCAGGAAAATAGGGTAGAAGATCTCCTTGAATCAAATACAGCAGCTGATTGTTTTTAGTACCAAAATCAAATAAACCAGTTTTGCTTTTAATTTCTGAAACTGAAACTTTAGAACTTCAGCAAGGAATTTCCCTTTTTGACTTTTCAAATCTGTTTTTCAGATGCCTCTAGGTGTGTAGACGAGTGCGAGTGAGAATAGATGAACATAAATGAGAAGAGTGTGTGAATATATGTGGAGTGTATGAGAAAAGAGTAGAGATGAGTGTAAGAGCCTGTGAATTGCGTGTGTGTGTCTTGTGTGTGCGTGTGCAGAATGAATGAATGAATGTACTGCTTTATAGAATAGATTTAAAATCTTTCAGTTATTACTTTTCTTTTTAATCCTTTTCCATTTTCTATTTTAGTCCCTCATCCCCCAGATCCGAAATCCTTTTACTCTTATTTTGCAATACGTATTCCGGCGATCCAAACAAACTCCGGTGAGCGAGCATTATTATGATATGAGCACCGGCCGGAATTGCTCCAATTGCCCAGTGCTACATACAATAATAATCTTGCAAGCCGACCTCAAAAATGGGTGAAGGATTTGGGAAAGAACCGGCCGGTCAACGGAGGTTTGACCCTTTTTCGTAAACCCTAGATCTACAAAATGAGGAGTTTGGTGGGTTTCTCGGAGAAGATAATGATGGATTGGATATGAGAAGAGGGCGAGGATTATGGGGTGAAGATTTGGGGTCGTTTGGGGACCGCTCGCCGCCGTGGAGCGATTTCCGGCGGTACAGTGCGGAGGAGGAGAGAGGGGGGAAGAGAGGTCTGGTAAGGTGTTTGGGGGTAGGGGCGTCTCAGACAGTTTTAAGGGATTGGGGAGTTAGTTCCGGACCGTTGGATCTTGATCAACAAACGACTGAGATTACTCACACCAAAACGGCGCCGTTTGAATTAATGAGGAGACTGGACCGGGTATGGGGTTTGGGCAAGGCTTTGGGCTAGTGATTTCATGGAAATTGAGCTCCAACAACTGGCCTGTCGAATTTCAAGCTTAGAAGCCCTCTCTTTTCCTTCTTTATTAGACTTTGCAAACTTTGCCACTTTAGACTCAAAAATCTAATCAAATCTCACTTTTTGTATGGCTAACCTATTTATCTATTTTACCTAATGATAAACTAATGAACTAATTAACTAACCTAAGAATGTATTTTGTAATTTTTATGTATTTGACTAATGCTTTTAATGATGTAATTAAATCCTAAAAATGCAACTAGTGTTAGAATGCAACAAAATAAAAGATGAAAGTATTTTTGACATTTTGTGTTTTAAGATATTCCTAATCAGGCTAAAAAATACAACTAAATACAATAAAATACCGACAATAATAGAGAAAAATTCTTTAAAATCCTCCAAAACTCTAAACTAATTAGAAAACTATTTTGGGAGCTTTTTAGGAGTAATTGTATGTAGGATAAAAATTACGTGCTCACGATATGTCCTTTTTAAATTTATTTGCAAGTTAATCTAATCTGTTTTCTCATCAAAAGTTCACTATCAACATAATAAAATGGAAGTAGAATATTAAGGTTAGAGAGCCGAATGAAATTTGTATATGAAAACTGATAACCTATTATATTTTTAAAGTTATGGGTTTATAGTTATTATAAGAACAACAACAAACTCAGTGTATCCCATAAATAAGGGTCTGAATTAATAGTTACTACTATTTATTAAAATTTTAATAAATTTTTATGCATAAATTTATACTCCGTGTCAAAAATACTGGATTCTGATAACTCGATATTCTTATGCCGCGTCGGCGCCTGGATTCCTTATCTTGGATTCCTACAAAGTATACAAATTCCAAGAGATTTTGTTAAAATTCTAAAGAAAATGATCCCCCAACCGGACTCCAATAGGATTGAGTTCGTTTTAAACCTTTTTCTCCCTTATTGATGATTTTGAAACTTCACAATTTATGATTCTTCATTTTTTGTTTCTCAATTATAACTTGATTGAATAAGGCGACCCAATGAATGACCGAAAGGTGGAAAGAAATCTAAAAAGAAAAAAGAAACTATCAACTACAAAGGATGCACTAATTAAAAGAGTAGACATTGGAGGTAAGAACACCAATTGAAGATTATTAGAGTATCACTGAAAGTGGCTTAGCTTTAACCTTTTTAGTCATCTCCACTTACTAAGATAAAACTAAAAGAAAGAAAAATATTATCGTAACTCGACCTCAAAATTTAGCTTATAAAATAATAATATTTTAAGAGAATATAAAAAAACAACAACTTATTTACTCAATCAACATAGGATACTTACTAGTGGCTATTTTACATACTTTCTCTTGTTCACTTTAGTTGATTTTTTGACTTTATTTTGTGGTCCACAAATATTTAATTTTTCAGATATCAAGAAGAAATTAACTTTCTTTTTTCAAGATTGACCTTGGAGTAAAGAGTGGAGTATCTGTTATATTTTCGAAGAATAAATTAAGGTTATATGATAATTTTTTTATTTTTAATTAATGCTCAAAAGGTGAATTTCATAATATGTGTGCAAACAGCTAAAAAATTAATTAAAGTGAACCGAGGAAGTAGATGAATATAAATTAATAAGTTTTGAATGTATCTTCACAGAATGAAGGAAGAAGGGAATATTGTGACGAGGGGTTGCCCCAAAATGCCTTATATATGATAATCCCACCATTACTACAATAATCCGCATTATAATCACATCTTACCAACCAATTATACAATTCTCAATAACATCTCCATTATCCCCTATGGAATATGTCCAGATAATCCCCGTGGGCCGTGGCCATAATCATACACAAAACATGTCTTAACCACTCTTTCTTCTTTTGGATTTATATAAAACTAATGCAATTATTTATAATTTTTTAGAATATTGAATTCGTTGGAACATCCCACCTTTGAACTTGAATAATAGATATTGTGATTTCATATAACCAACCCTAACTAGTTTAGGATTAACGTATAGCTGCTACAGAATCTATACGATTCAATGTCCGTCGCAGAGGGAAACGATTTTCACAGTCTTTAGAGTAGAAAACTAAAAAATGAACAGCCATTTGCACTAAGGTCCCGCTATGCTTGGAGGTCCGAGGAAGGGTCAGAACAACAAGGGTCTATTGTACGCGGCCTTAATTACTCTACATTTTTGCAAGAGGCTATTTCCTCGGCTCGAACTCGTGACCTCATGGTCACATGGCAGCAACTTTGCCAGTTACGCCAAGGTTCCCCTTTCAAACTAAACCTTTCAAATTATCAATTATCAACTCTATAAACATGTAGACTAACAAATTAAAAGGAGATAAACTCCTATTATATATAGCAAATAAATTTCCCTGAACTGCTCAAGTTTCAGGAATGTTACAACAAGAACAATGTAGAGCAACCAGCAGTGTGTACAAAGGGGGGAAATAAATGAGGAAACTAAGCAATGTGTATAAAGGGGCCCCAACTAAGGTATGGGATGGAGCCTTAAATTTGTGAATCCAGAGTTTCCAGTTAAACAAATCAACAGTTCACCCCTCTTGGTGTACACTGCAGGCTGCAGTGATGTAACTCGCAAACGGGAGTGCAGCTCCTATATACATGAATTCGGTTGTTAATTTGCGTAGAACATTCTAATGTACCCGTCCTGAGTGCTTCCTACATCTTCTGGGGCATTAAAATGCACCTTCCCCTGAACTTCAACAGCCGCCTCCATGAGATAACCTGCTTTCTCAACGGTCATGCAGTGTTGAAGAGTATTCTCTAAGCATGTAACGGAACTGCATGGGTAGTCTTTTCCTCTAACCAAATGTAACCACCACCGTGTTTTAAATGCTACTTGATGTTTCATCCTCATTAGATGGTTCTAAGCATTCCCACGGGTTGGAGTAGAAATAATCCTCTTCTTTAGGCCGGTCTGGAATCACCAACCTCTTAGTAGGGTTTCCCATGCGTTCAGCGTGAGCTTCCTTAACAGCAGCAGAAAACTCATCCCACGTCAAGGATCCAGCATTATATTGGTCTATCAAATCTACTAGATGCTTTCTGTCCAGCAAGATCGTTTTCTTGAATCCAAGATATCTGCGTAGAATGGGAAAACTTTAAGTCCTTAACGAAAAGCTACTTACAAAGTACATTCTCAACAACAGAAGCTAAAATTTGATTCGAGACCAGTAACTCCACGGATGTCGTGCGCACAAGCTGGTCCAGACACCATGGTTATTAAAAAAAACAGTACCTGCGATGTCCTTCAACAACTTTAGCCATGTTTCCATCATATGTTGGGACAAAAATATCACTCTCCAGTGAAACAAGATAATCTAATGCTGCCATCTGTGAAGAGTGATTTTGAAAGAACCTAAGCTCAGAAGGCTCAAGTACTGTTTCCTTCCTCACCTGCTCATAACAAGGACCCAGTACAAAAGGTGAGACGGCAAATTCAGGCAACATATATGAAAGCTTTTAAGGAAAACTTGCACTTTCTGATTACCAGATTTGGATAAGCTGCCGTAAGACTAGCCATTCTCCTTGTTCCGCCATATATCTCCCCAGCAGCGATATAAACTTGGATGCTAGGATCAATGTCCAATGCCCTTAATGTCAAGGCAGTCTCCTCGGGTGTCAAAGGACAGAGACCATCTCTCCTTTTCAAATCAGAATTTATGATTTTTTCTTTCCACCACGGATAAGCATATCTGTAAAAAGGATTGGATCAGCCGAAGAAAGAGGGAAAACTTAAGGCCACCACTGAATACGAGATATTATTTTTACCTCATTCTTGTCAACTCTTCAACCTCCTCCTTGTTGCATCCCTGAGTACAGCCAGAGAAAGCTAACATATCCATTTCATATCTCAGGTGCAGCACCATAAAAGGACCTTTTTGCCTGAGAAGTCGAATAACCTTTTTACCCAACTCTTCTATCTGAGGGGTGAATTTTAAGGCACTAAAATTGACTCGGCACCGCAGCTTCTGAATTTCCAAAGGTTGGCCATTATTAGCAAGCCGAGCATCAGTTCTATTCAAGTGAACAACTTTGTATTTCCGAATTAACGGAAGGACCTGTATTCAGCAAATGTGATGTTCATCATTACTATGAAAGTGGATGCAAGTAACAAGTACAAAGCAATCGTGGCATGAAAGCACAAACCTGATTGTGGTAATAAGAAATATCAGACCAACTAATAGGAGGCATGGTATAAATCATTCCTAGCTCTACTCTCCTCTTCAGTCTCGGGGGTAGCTCTCTCAATATTCGAACTTCATCCCTCAAAGACATTATAAAATTATCAACATCAAATATGTCTTGAAACTCACTGCAAGTCAAAAGAACAAAAAAAAGACATTTTAGATTGTACAACAGTCAACAGATCATCAGACATTCTTTCTAAAGAGCTGGTGATTCGAACGACCAAAGAAAAACGAAAAAGATACTTAAGGAAACACACCTTGGATCAGCCCAAAAGGAGGTTTTATCCAGCTCGGGCACTATAAGAGTCACATTCAAATATCTTGCAATAGCAACCATATCACATATCTGCAACACAGAGGAAGATATCAATGGTTTAGTCTTGTCTTATTACATTCTTATGTGCGTTGAAGTGATAAAATCTAAAGTACTTACTGCTGCCCGCATTTGATTAAGACCTCCATTACATGAAACCATGAGATAACCATTATTCTTGTAAACCCCTGGATTCAGAAACCATCAGAACTGTCAGTCTCATGAATTGTTCAGGTTAGAAGCCATAACTGAAAATCAATGGGAAAAAGCTGCGACAAAGCAAAAAGAAACCGGATCCATAGAAGGACATCGCGCAATATTTTCCTTTGAGCCACAATAACTGCTGATCAAAAGCTTTAGATAACTTGAATTGATGTCTTCTTTAGCTATTCAACTAAGATATCCTAGCGATACTCTCAAACCTTTCGACAACACACTTCACGATTCTCTCAATTCAAATCAGCTTTATGCCACAAACACGTGGTGATGTGAGAAAAGATCCCTTCATTAGTACTTCCTCCTTCACCAATATGCATAGATGACATTAATTAAGCTACATGCATCAATATTTTCAAATTCTCTTTTCTATATCAAACACAATATGGAAGGTGATTTTCCTTTTATCCACCGTCTTCAACATACTACTGGCTATGTTGTTTGGAATCTACAAAAATATCGCAGAATGCGTGTCGGATCCTCCAAAAAATAGTTCATTTTTAGATGATCCGACACGGGTGCGGCAGCATTTTCGGAGAGTTCGTACAACATAGACTAATACTAGGAAAAACATCTGATCTATCCACAACATACACCAAAGTAATTAGCTCGGGTCAGCTTTCATCATAGTTAGACTACTTTTAAGCTGATCTAACCTACTGCAACCTTCCTCATTTATCTGGACTTGCGACGAGCTATTAGTAAAACAAATTCACAAGCCACATGGACACAAAAATATATACATACTAAAAATGAGAGTTTGTATGTTAGAAAGACTACTTACTCTTAGGGGGAAGAACTCTAGCAGGGACCTCGAGTGGCGATTTAACAACCAAAGCTGCAGCAGACTCCTGAGAGAAGCAACAAGGCCAACCTTTCAAAACTCTAGGCCCCCAAAGTTCCCCCAATGTTGTCATTTGGACAAAACAAGTCCACAGTAATACCATTGTCGTTGCCCTTATCAACCATAACTTCATTCTAGACCGCGAAAAAACTACAGAACTCTTCAGTTTCTCTACACGACTATCTCCTAAAGTTGTCCCTTTTAGCCCCATTACACCCAATCCCCACCTCCTTCTCCTCCTTTCTCTCTCTTCCATATCTCCCTCTATTCTGCACATATCCCTCCCATAAACTTCAAATTACACCAAAAAGCTCATTTCTTCTGGATAATGTAGGATCCCAAATCCCATCGACAGGTTTACCCGACACTTGTATTCATAAATTTTAGCAGATTTTCCAGTGGATCACTCAAACTGCACACAAACTGACTCGAACACTACCATTAAAAATAGGATCCAATACCAATCAGAAACTAAAGGAAAATTATTCCTAGTCCAGTTTCTTGATAAATTGAACAAATCTCGAACAACCCCACGTGTTACAAAGACAAATAATGTCTATCAAAATGTTCAAATCCAAGCACCAAATGTGAGAAAATTTTGGATTCTTTAACCTCTCTATAGTTTCTGGTCAAATACAGAAGAAAAATCCGAAAATTTCAAGCACAATATAAAAAAGATTCAATCTTTAAGTGATCAAAAGAAGAGAACCCCAACTGATTTTTTCAACTTTTTCGAAGAGAAAAATCAATATTAAAACTAGATTAAGAATGAATGAGAATAATCTCTGAAGGGGTTTTTCCGGCTAGGCGGCGGTGTAATCACCGGAATCTTGAAACGCCGGTGGGGGGAAGGTAGATGAGGATGAGAATAGGAGAGAGAAAAAAGAGAATGATAAGCACGAAGTGTAGCGTAGGTTAAAGAATGGTGTGGTTGAAGGTACTTGATTATTTCTCAAACGTGGTTTGGAGAGTGGTTATCTTACGTGGAGAAGTTCACATTTGTTTCGTGTTCTTGCTTTGCTTATTTTGTGTAGCAACTGCATGTGGATATGGTGAGCTAACCTATGGGTATTTATAGTGAAAATAAGATAAAGAACTAAATTATCTTTGTTTGTTAGTAGACAATATTAACATTCAAACAACATTTGAACGTTGATGAAACAAATCAAAAATAGCATTTTACGAATTCAACCAAGTGGACCATTTAACCGGCATTACTTTAGGGGAAGAATATGCTACTGAAAGGATCGTGAAATCTATCACTCTTAGGGATCTCGAGAGGGAATTCAATCAAGTGCATTATTTGCCAGTAGATAATATTAAATTAATTTTAAAAAAACATGCTACTGAAAGGATCGTGAAATCTATCACTCTTAGGGATCTCGAGAGGGAATTCAATCAAGTGTATTATTTGCCGGTAGATAATATTAAATTAGTTTTAAAAAATATATACAGAAAATATTTGGTGTGACCATGAGTTCGCGTGCCACATATATTAGGCTATAAATCTGCCCATGATATAACCTCAACACTTAAACCATCTATATCACGGATATCCTATAAAATAATTAGGGTAGAATTTTCATTTATATAAGTGATTCAAGTTTGTGATTTTGAAATATAAGAACCAGATAGAAGTAGCTTTATAATAATTGAAGTGAAACTATCAAAAATGCAAATTACAATTACAAATGGAGAATAACCCCTACAAATTAAGTATTACAAAATAACAAATAAAATTAATTGCTTATACAAAAATAATTTACAAACAATTGATAGTATATACTATCAAATATTTATTTTTTATTTCATATATAAGTGTTCTAAAAGATGCATATCTTACAAAAATTATTATCTACTAAACTGAATAATATTAAAATGAGTTAGTAAAATACATACCACTTCATTTAAAATTTCATAAAATCTAATATACAGGAATGCATTTTTAATTTAGTTTATATTTTTCATTATATCATGTCAACTATATTAATTTACTTATTAGTAGATATATCAAAACCAAACACTTTAATTTCTCATACAACGAAAATAATATGTAAATAAATATTTGTATTAGATTCTCTCTATAAGGGGGCTAAGTATTTGATTTTGAAATAAACAAGACTGATGTTTAGTGCAATTTAAACTAGAATAAAACTTTTGGTCAATTTTCGATTAAAACTAGAAAACATAAATTAAGAAAAAATCAGTGGTAAATGTTTTCTCCTATGTAAGACAAACTAATTTTCTACCCTAATGGGTCCCATACTTTTAAGTCCAGCCTGACGTGTCAGAAAAACAAGCTGCCTCAGCCTTACACGTGGCGTACCGAGCTGACTGTACAACCTCCTTATCGCTTATTTTTCGAAACACAGATTTCGCGTCCCTTTCAAATTTGCTATTTGTAGAGAACACTGGACAATATCTCGTACAATATAATCGCACAACTTATGTAACGTATACTTTCTACTAGTATATTAAGTTTAGCATACTTTATACAAAAATTTAAAAGTTAATACAATAATACCGCTAAACTATTCACTTATTTTAAAAATAAAATTTTCTATTTACCAAGTGAAAAACTATACTTATGGAGTATTATTGTTATCCTCCTCTCCGAACTATAATATTTCGATAAATTTCATAGGTTGTCATTCAACTTTGTGTTCATTACGCAAAAGTTACTTTTTTTTTGTTACGTAAGAATCACTCAACTTTGTTTTCATTATCCAAAAGTCAATTTTCTTTCTTTTGTTATACAAAATTTATTTTATTTTGCTTTATTTATCACAAAAGTCACCTTGGCCAGATTTTATAATACTTTTACTTGAAAAATCTATTATGTCCTTGACATTAATCTCTCATTTATGTAATACCTTCTATATTATATAGTATATAATATATTTTACCTAGTTATTTTACTTATAATTAAAATAATTTTAAATTATTTTATTTATTATTTTTATAATATATCCATACATTTAATTTTTTTCATGGCACTCAATTTGTTTAATCATATTCAAACATGAACATATTTTAAATATAAAAATGATAAAAATATTTATTTTTAATATTTTATTTAAAATAATAAACACAAATTTGTTTAACAAATGATAGTTTTTTTATATTCAATAAAAAATTTTAAAAAAGTTTGAAAGATATTTGTGTTTAATATTAAGCTTTTTAAGGCTTTTTCTGTTAATATTATTTGTTTAAAAATATTAATCTGATGTGTCATTTTGCTAAATATGGGTATTTAATTTATTAAATTAATGGGTATGGCTTGGACAATAAATCAATAAGCTTTGATTTTTTTAATTTTCTTTAAACATATTTCATTAAGAATGACTAAGAAAATGGACTTGAGATTTTTTCACGGTAATGTATTGACAAATATAATAGTGCTATTTATATATCTTGAAAATTAATGTTAAGAAAAAAATTAAATGTACGAATATATTATAAAAAATATTAAAATAAAATAGTATTAACTTATTTTAATTATAAGTAAATACCTGGGTAAATATATATTATATAGTATATATATTATAAGGTATTACATAAATGAGAGGATTTATAATGTCAATGGCATAATAGACTTTTCAAGTGAAAGGTTTTTAAAATCTGGTCAAAGTGATTATTGTGATAACTAGAACATAGTAAAATAATTTTTGTGTAACAAAAGAAAGAAAAGTGACTTTTGGATAATGAACACAAAGTTGAATGATGTTAACGTAACAAAAAAAAGAAAAATAACATTCGAATAATGAACACAAAGTTGAATGACGTTAACGTAACAAAAAAAAAATGACTTTCGAATAATAAACACAAAATTGGATGACCACCATGAAATTTACTTTAATATTTCTTATCCAAAACCCCCTGCAGTATCAAGTAGTATGGAGAATGCCTTCATTCTTATGTAGGAGCTAGAAAATATGCCAAAAAGAGTATGCATATGGCATTTTACATTCATTTTTTCTATTTTTTTCTTTTTATTTTTAATTTTTTTCTTCCTCAAAACTCTGTATCATTTAATGATAGCATTAAATTATTTAAAATTCATAATCTTAGAATAACAACAGTACTAAAACTAATTTATAAAAAAACAATAAACCTAGTTGTCAATTAGAAATAAATTTTGTCGGTAACAATAGACTCAGTTAAAACAGCATAACTCATACGTGAACAAAAGTTATTATAAGTACGTTTTAATGTCTAAGCATATATTTTTTTTTTAAAAAAATACAAATAATTTCCTCTAGTATTTGTCAATAAAAATTTAGCAGATATTCAGGAGCTACTTATGTTAGGCAAATTTCAAATTGTGATAATAATGGTTACTAATGCAAATTTACTACAAAAAAAGGGAGAAGATTTCAAGAATTAAACCAATCAAATTCAAACCCAAGGATAGCTAACCTCAATAGGGTTCGAGCTGTGGAGTAGGGTTGGGGGTTTTGAATGTTGGTGGTGTCGTGGAGACCACCAAAGAATGTGGTGCAGTGGATGAAGCTGCTCCATCCTCAAGCAGAAGTCTTGAGTTCGAATTATGTGTATGAAAATTTTTTTTTGATAGAAAGCGCTACCCCTCGAATGGGGCGCTACCCGATACGAATTCAAATATAGTCTAACATCAATGTGAATATCGGTTACCGATGAAAATCAAAAAAAGATGTTGGTGGTGGGGTAAGTTGTTACATCCTTTTGGGACACTTTTTCTCTACGTCATATTCCATCCGTTATAATATTTTCCTTTTTGGTATACCATACATTATAAAATTTATAATCATTCACACCACGCTTCACTTTTTTTTTTTAAAGTATACTTTCTCTTTATTTCATAGGAGTGAGTAATACTTCCAACGTTCAAATAGTAAGAGAATAAAAATGCATTTAATTATTAAATTTAATATTGTTTGATATAAAATATTAGTTGAAAACACCTTCAAAGAAGCAAGTTTCCTTCAAGAACTTACAAAAATTTATTGAAAACGCCATCAAAATAAATCTGCAAGTTATGAGAAAGACTTTTACTGTGAGCAAAAATTTGCTAGGAAATTCTTTTTCAAGTTATTAACTTTATGGCAATAAAGAAAAGGAAAACAAGTTTAGTGTTACCTTTAAACTATTGAGAAATCAAAAATAGATTAAATTTCATCGTACCTTTAAACACAATAATTAGATTTAGATGATTTTGTTTTTTGTTAGGTGAATCTCTTAATTTTTGTCACAATCGAGTTAGCTATACAACTCTGGCTACAAAAGAACAACGCCATGAGAATTTTCAATAGAACTAAAGATGTATTCATGTAAATTATATAGGTTTATAGGTCAAGAAGTGGAAGCAACCACTAATGTTTATATTAGGATATGCTGTCTACATCACACCCCTCAGAACGCTGTCCTTTTTCGAATCCAAGTAAACACAAAATACTTTATACATCGATTGCCATAAAGATCTTACTCCTAAATGATGCGTCATCAAACTGTAAACAATACATTGAACCTTTAATACTTTCTTTCATACACTTTGATACATATTACTAAGTTTTTTTGCCTCTAGTAATGTCATCACATTTTTGAAGTAGTTTCTTAAATTGATCGATTTAATAGAATTACAACACAAATGTCTAACCTATAAACACTCACCATGAAATCAATAGCCGATACTACTAGCAATCTATCTTATCATGCTAAATAGTACTCCTCTTTTACCCCATAATTTATATAAATATACGAAATTAAATCTCTTAATTCCTAGAAAGGAAACAAGGAAAAATATAAAAGAGTAATATACTTAAATTGCAGGGACCGCAAACAGTCAATATAAAAGGACCAAACAAAGGTCATCAATGAGTGGCCCAATTGGCAGTATAAAAGGTTGGTGTGACTAATTCAATACGGTGTTATTAAAGTTCTTTTTCTACATAATATGGTCATGCATCAATTTTAAATTATGACTCGTGTCTTCAATCCAAGTTAGTTTGGAAGATGGAGACAGTGAGAAATGGAGAGGAGTCTCATTCGCATAGATGAACTAGTTGTTGCCTAATTTTTTTTTTTTTTAATATTTACTTGCACACGATGTTTACACCAAATCAATTAAATTTATCATGGTTAAGTGGTCTAGTGAAGCACGAACATGCATTAAGTGATACAATTTTATGCACAGACACATCCCATGTTATAATTGCTTGGTGTAAACACCCACTACAAGTAAGCTTTTACCTTTCGCTATCGAAATTCATTAACACAATCAATTTAAATCTGTACCAAATAAAATCATCAAGGATTAGAAGTTTTTCATTTCTAGGTTTGAACCTAGAATATATATATATATATATATATATATATATACATCTTATCAACCATCTCAACACATCTTATCAGATTATTATCAATAACAGTATACCCAGTATAATCTTACATAGTGGGGTCTAGAAAAGATAGTGTATATATATATCTACCTCTATCTTGTGAATATAAAGAGATTATTTCTAATAGACCATCGGATCAGAAAAGTATACGTACCATATTAATGAAAAGAAAAACAACAAGAGACAACAATGATAAGCCGTGGAAAAGCAGCATAAATAATAACAAGATAGTAAGATGACCGAAATAAAAAAAATAACATATAGTCATAAAACCTAATACAGTACCAACAAAATACGAGAGCATCATCATAGGTCTAACCCATCACATTTACCTACATATACTTGATTGTCAAGTCTCGATGATCAAGAATGCACATCTTTCATTTTGGGAGGTAAGGTCTATGCCCCCTCTATCTTTGTAATTATAATTATATATATGAAAATTAACACTAGGCACACTGCCTAGTGAATTTGACTATATATATATATATATATATATATATATATATATATATATATAACATATTGAACTTTTTTGAATATATAGTTGTACAAAATTTGTGCTTTGTCACAAAGAAATATAGTATAGTAATGTTTTCCACCTACTAAATTAAAATCTTGAATCCATCCATATTCAAATATAATGAGATGCCAAATTTGTGTATAGGGTTAGAGTGGGGCTAATATCTATCAAAAGGCTAGTTAAATGCATGCCCAAGATTGCTCAACCACACCTTTTCTTCATTCTCTTCTTTCACCAACCTTATCTGTTTACCCCAAAACAAGAAAAGGTGAAAGCTAGCAAGTTACTTATCAGAAGGAAAAAGATAGAAAAAAACTTAATAATAAGGCCATGCAAATGGACATGCTTAAACTTGTCGGTAATATATGCATTAATAATGAAAAGACAGTTCACAGAATTTCTGTTTCATTGCCTTCCTTCTTAGTGATTGATATTGAAGCAACTTTCCTGAATTGTTCATACAGTCATTCCCTTTCAAATGGCAATAAGTGAAGAGGTATTTGCTCCTATTATAGGGAGTTAGTACTCTATACACTATTATAATCACTGGACACAAACCCTTTCTCAATGTAAAAACAATGTATGCCAATTCTAACATAGCATTATTGCTTTGAACAGTCGCTTATGACCAGTGTCATACGCGTGAAAAATTTCGATCAAGCGGTATTCCGTGATACCGTATGGTATAAGGTACATATGCCCTTGCTTATGACACCACCAATAGGTGCAAAGGGATGATTATAATTTATTTAATATATTAGTCGAATCAATAAATTTTGAATACCAAATATTTAAAGAAGGAAGTAAAAAAAAAAAAAAAAGGCAATAGTTTTTAACATTTTCAAACCAAAACATAAAATGTTATTGGATGCGATTTGCCAAGCTGGGGCAAATCTTTTGTTCACATATTATTGTATTTGCCCTTGGTATATAGTTCGCCCAAACATAATGCAAGAATATTTTTATGAATTAATTAAGAAAATGAATATATAACAAATAGAAGGAAGTGCGTACGTAATGGAAGAATGTACAGATCACCAAACATGTATAACAATCAATAGGAGCCTAAAATCATTGCTAAATTGATTTAATCATTGAATCATCATTCGTGTACATCTGTAATCACATAGATTTTCCAGGGAATATATAAATATATATATATATATATATATATAAAATTGATTTAATCATTGAATCATCATTCTTGTACATCTGTAATTAATCACACAGATTTTCCAGGGAATATACGGTAAAGCCTAGAAAATGATTATATATAGAGAGAGAGACATATGAATATATATTATATAAGTTTTCATAAACTTAAATATATATTTCAGAACCATAACATTTCAATTGTAAATCTCTACTATGACCACTATACTAAGGTACAGTGTCCTATACTGTGACAAATGTCTTTGCCTTAATTTTAACTACTTGAAAATACCCAAGTAAATTTACAAAAGTTTATAGCTGTAGGACAGGAATAGGTGGAAAAAGATTTGGAGAGAAGTAGACCCCAACATACCCACTCCCCAAACATGATGCTTGAATGAATTAATATATCTATAAGGATCGTTCGGTTCAAAATTAGACTATTCTGATAAGATTATAATTCTGAAATTATAACCAAAATTATTTATCCCTAATCCCATGGTATAAAAGTTTTCTTGATTTTTGCTACCCTCAAACAAATAAAGATAGATATAATCTCAAATTTTATACCGGAATAACCCACTTAATTGTACAACTTGTCATTTTTTGCTTCTCAAATAGATATGCACGATTGGCTTGGTAAATGATGTTGTCAGAAACACTGTATATATATCCTGATGTCCTATCATATTTGGTTTTCCAGTCCCAATTTGGGGCGACAATGTATTTAGTTACCAATTATTGTGGTAATAATGATCGATAAATGACCCAAGTTTCATGCTTTTCAACTTCAACAAATTATCCAAGCGAGTATTAGGGGTATACATGGGTCGGATTAGTTTGGATTTTTTAATTATCAAACCAAAGCAATTGTATCAGGTTATTAAATCTAAATACCAAACCAAACCAATAAAAATCGAGTTTTTTATCTCGATTTTTCTCGAGTTTTTCGGATTTTTTTTCATAAAATCTTCATAGCATAAAACGTAATATTTCTTTAATCCTAGTTAGACAGAATTATATAAGGTGTTTTTCAATAAAATAACATAAATATGAGATGAGTCATGGCATTGTATTAAAATATTCAACAATAAAGATAATAAAATTACATAAAATAAATATTATTGATAAGCCATGATAAAAACACCATGAAAGTTTGGGAGAGAGTGGTTGAAGCGAGGTTGAGAGGATGGTGTATATATCCAACAACCAGCTTGGGTTCATACCGAGTCGTTCTACTACGGAAGCTATATACCTTATTAGGAGACTGGTGGAACAGTATAAGGAGAGGAAGAAGGATCTGCACACAGTGTTTATTGATCTGGAGAAAGCGTATGACAAGGTTCCTAGAGAATTTCTCTGGAGATGCTTGGAGGTTAAAGGTGTGCCGGTTGCCTACGTTAGGGCGATTAAGGACATGTATGATGGGGCTAAGACTCGGGTTTGGACAGTAAAAGGTGACTCTGAGCATTTTTCAATATTATGGGGTTGCACCAAGGTTCTGCGCTCAGCCCGCTCTTATTTCCCCTGGTAATGGACGCATTAACACACCATATTCAAGGGGAGGTGCCATGGTGTATATTATTCGTTGATGACGTAGTTCTGATTGATGAGTCGCGAGCCGGTGTTAACGAGAGGAGGCTTTTGAGTCTAAGGGTTTCAAGCTGAGCAGGACGAAGACGGAATACCTGGAGTGTAAGTTCAGTGCTGAGTCGAGGGAAGTAGACGTGGATGTGAGGCTTGCATCTAAGGTCATCCCAAGTAGAGGCTGTTTCAAGTACCTTGGGTCGGTTATCCGGGAGGGGGGTCGACGAGGATGTCACACACCGTATTGGGGTGGGATGGATGAAGTGGAGGTTAGCATCTGGAGTCCTATGTTACAAGACAATGCCACCGATACTCAAAGATAAGTTTTATAAAGCGGTGGTTATACCGGCCATGATGTATGGGGTTGAGTGTTGTCCTGTTAAGAACTCACATATCCAGAAGATGAAAGTAGCAGAGATGAGGATGTTGAGGTGGATGTGCGGGCACACTAGGATGGATAAGATTAGGATTGATGATATTTAGAAGAAGGTGCGCGTGGCCCCCATTGATGACAAGATGCGGGAAGCAAGGCTCATATGGTTCGGGCACGTACAAAGGGGAAGTCCGGATGCTCCTGTAAGGAGGTATGAGCGGCTGGCTTTGGAGGGCACGAGAAGAGGCAAAGGGCGGCCTAAGAAGTATTAGGGAAAGGTGACCAGGCAGGACATGGCGATGCTTCAGATTTCCGAGGACATGGCCCTTGATAGGAAGTTATGGAGGTCGAGTATTAGGGTTGTAGGTTAGGAGGTAGTTGAGTCTTGCCTTAGTTCGTACCTTTGTGAGGCTAGTCTGGTAGGGCTTTTGTCTGAGACAGCTAGTGGCAGTGTTGTGTCTTGCTACTCTTTCGTTTTTCATAGTGCCGGGTTTATTTATGGCTATCATTTTTGCTTTGCATCTATTTTCTGATTTTCATGATGTTGTTATTTTTTCTGATGGTATTTGTTGGTGGTACTGATATTGTCTCTTTTCGTCTTCTTGAGCCGAGGGTCTTTCAGAAACAGCCTCTCTACTCCTCGGGGTAGGGGTAAGGTCTGGGTACACACTCCCCTCCCCAAACCCCACTAGTGGGATTTTACTGTGTCGTCGTCGTTGTTGTTGTTGTTGTTGTTGTAAGCCATAATGAAAACAAACATAATTTAAAACTACAAGTAATAAGTATTATTATTTACATGATTAATCACTAAAAGAAAAATAATTTATACATTTTATCTAAACCGTGAAAAAACTAAAAAAAATAGATATCCAACATTATTTTCATTCATAGTACGATTGAATTGATGTTTTATTAGCATTAATATTGATTTGATTTTTGCTTAGGATTTATTTGAGTTACTAAAATTTATGGACTATAAAACTTATTGGAGCATCCAAAAATTATAAGCTTAAGCTTGAAATAATACGTTAAAAGATAAAACTATTAAAAAGCTTAATAAATATTTATAAACTACACTTAATAAATATTTTTATGCATTAAATATATTTAAAACTTCTATACATATAATGTCGGGTTAGTTTGGTTTCGGTTTGACTTTTTTTAGTTAAAAACAAATCAAACCAAATATGGTCGGGTTTTTTTGTCCAACATCAAACCAAATCAAATCAAACCAAACCATAATCAAATAGTTTTTCTCAAATTATTGAATTAATATGGTTTGTCGGTTTTATTTATACACCCCGGTGAGTATTAGATCTGTCTTTAAGAAAGAAAGAAAAAAATCCTAAATGGCTGTCCGTTCTTATGAAGGCAACTTTGAACTTGAAAACATAAGCAGTACACTTCTCCTATTGCCAGTCTACAGATTCAACCACAAACAACTAAAAGAGAAAAGAATCCTTTACTCAAAGATAATACAATTGAAAATACGGAAAAGGTCCAAAATTGCCCCTAAACTAATAAATATAGAGCAATTATACCCTCCGTTTGATTCTGGTACAAAAATATCATTGTTGTTAAATTAGTGGACCACTTATACCCCTAAAAACTAAGAGAGCTCCAGCTCAAATTTGACTCATTAAAAAAGTATGTTTTATGCTTATGTGGAAGTCCAACTCGGATGAAATATTTGACACTTGAAAATGAAGTGTTAAGGGCTAAGCATTGCATACCTGCTACGAAACCTCCATCGTTGCCGCTACACCACCGTCCCAAAACACACAGCTACCATTATTGAAGGATGGACAGCTAGCACATTAAAACCCTTACAAGCAGAGAGAGAATTTGTGCGATGGCGCCGATGATTATGTTTGGTGACAACATTGCCGAGAGGAGGGAGTGCGATGGTCAACTGAGTTTTTCATGCCGAGTGGTCAACTGGATTTTGATTTGGTGTTCAAGTTTGGATTTTCAGTACACTTCTTGTTGATTTCTGTATTTCTCATATGAAATACTTGGTTTATAAGTTTTATTATGGATCTACTGTACTTGATTATCCCTGCATGTGTTCGAAAAGTTAGTATTCGTAGTGATATCTTGTAAACAACGGACTTCACTCTTTTATGTTTATGATATTAGGAGTAAATTTCATTGGCGATCAAATTAATTTTGTGTTCATCGCTCAAAAATTATTTTTTTGTTACGTTAAAATCATTCAACTTTGTGTTCATTATTCAAAAGTTACTTTTCTTTTTTTTGTTATACAAAAATTATTTTACTATGCTTTAGTTATCACAATAATTACTTTGACCAAATTTTACAAACCTTTCACCTGAAAAGTCTATTATGCCCCTGACATGATAAATCCTCTCATTTATGTAATATCTTCTATATTATATACTATATAATATACATTTTACCCAGATTTTTTTACTTATAATTAAAATAACTTAATACTATTTTATTTATTATTTTTATAATATATTCATACATTTAATTTTTTATTAATATTAATTTTCAAGATATAGAAATAGCATAATTATAGCTGTCGGTAACATTACCGTGAAAAAATCTCAAGTTCACGTTCTTAATCATTCTTAGTGAAATATGTTTAATGAAAATTAAAAAAATCAAAGCTCATTGATTTATCGGCCAAGCCATACGCATTAATTTAATAAATTAAATACCCACTTAGCAAAATGACACATCAGATTAATATTTTCAAAATAAATAATATTAAAAGATAATACCTTAAAAAATTTAATATTAAACAAAATATCTTTAAAATATTTATTGAATATAAAAAACTATCATTTGTTAAACAATTTATTATTATTATTTTAAATAAATATTTTTTATTATTTTTATATTTAAAATATGTTCATGTTTGAATATGATTAAACAAATTGAGTGCCATGAAAAAATTAAATGTATGAATATATCATAAAAATAATAAATAAAATAATTTAAATTTATTAATTATAAGTAAAATACATAGGTTAAAATATATTATATAGTATATAATATAGAAGGTATTACATAAATGAGAGGATTAATGTCAAGAACATAATAGACTTTTCAAGTAAAAATATTATAAAATCTAGACAAGGTGACTTTTGTGATAAATAAAGCAAAGTAAAATAATTTTTGTGTAACAAAAAAAAGAAAAGTGACTTTTGGGTATCGAATACAAAGTTAAATGATTCTTACGTGACAAAAAAAAGTGACTTTTGCATAATGAATACAAAGTTGAATGACCACCTATAAAATTTACTCTGATATTAGAGACCGAAAAGAGATGAGCTTATCCCCAAGAATTACTATGAATTTAATGGAGTTGCGATCTATGCAATATTTTTTTATTGAATGATTTTCTTGTCTTGAAGGTTCTATGTCCATAAGATAATTTCCCCAATTGGAAGTGTCACTGCAGAGGTTTTTCCAGCGAGTGATAGGCAGCAGAAGATAAGGAGTTGCCTTCACATTGTAATTCTATTGAGTGGAAGGTGGAGTCAAAAAGTCAAAAAAGAAAATCTTTTAATGTGTCAAATTTGAGCTGGAGCTTTCTTAGTTTTTAGGGGTATAAGTGGTCCACTAATTTAACAGCAAGAATATTTTTGGTATCAAAATGCATAATTGCATTAGTTTATGGGTGATTTTGGACCTTTTCCGTTAAAAATATTACTTTCTTTTCATGGTGATATTTTTAACAAAAAACATATAGAAAAGGTAAAAAGCTTTATGGCTGCACTTTGTGACAGAATGTACTTGTAAAACATATACTTCCTCCGTCTAATTTTATTTGTACATTATTAATTTTGTATATCTCTTAACAAATAATAAATATAATGGATTTAAAAAATAATTTGGAATAAGTAATTAATGCTAAGGGCAAAATAAAAAAAATAAATTATTTTTCTCTGAATTTGAGACGTTATACTTTTATCTAGTCCTATACTTCAACTTTAGAGCAATTTATTTGACCCCTACACTTCCTCTTCTTATTTTAAAGTTTGAATGCGTGCAATTAACGGAACTCGTGTATATCTTATTTGAAAAAATCGGAGAAATATAGCTGCAGAAAAAACATATTCGTTAGTCAATATTTTGTTGATTGATGAATCGATCAAGATATAAGAGTAAGAGATTCTACATTCTTTTTTGCACTACTTGTGTATATTTTTTTTGCACTACACCAAAAAGGGAAGTCTTGGCGTAACTGGTAAAGTTGCTACCATGTGACCAGGAGGTCACAGGTTCAAGCCGTGAAAACAGTCTCTTGCAGAAATATAGGGTAAGGCTATGTACGATAGACCCTTGTGGTCCGACCCTTTCCCGGACCCCGCATAATGAAAAGCTTACTGCACCTCGCTGCCCTTTACTTTGCATGCTTACCTCAAACTCCTTTGAACAATGTGGCAAGTGTACAATACGAAAAATATTGAGAATTTTCAATCATGAGGTAAAATTGGAGAATCTTTAGCTGGAAATGTGACAGCTCAGGTCTTTGAATGAAATTACCAATAAAACGTATAAACTTTTACACATTCTTTACTCTTTAACAAGTAAGAAAGTTGATAAACCTTAATTTACATCTACCATTTAGTAGTTTTTCTCCACCCAAAAGTTTTAAATTGCATGGAAAACTATTGAAGGGCTAGTACGCAAGCCACCCCATGCTCCATTTAGGGTTGGGTTGTGGACGGCTCTACCACCACCTATCCTGCACGTTCGCCTCGGATTCTAAGTAATAGACAAGCAAAAAAAAAGTTCAAAGGTTACCATATAGAATTAAGTATGGCTTCGATTCCACCTGTAACAATTAATATTTAGAATGGAATGAGAAAATTCAAAACAAGGGAAACTTCATTGATACCAAATCAATTTCAGTCTCCAATCAAATCTTCCAAAATTTACAGCGGAATTAAGCTAAACTACAACTATCTTCTACATGCCAAATTTGCTTGCTGCAATAACTTTTGCTTCTGTTAGATCATGTCCTCCCTTGGGAGGGCCGGTATGGGAGTTATGGACTGCTAGAAAGTTAAGTAGCTATACGATGCTTGGAACACCTTTAGTATAACTGTGAATAATCAATATATTCAGTATAACTATTTATACTGACTATAAAAAACATTGAATTTCCCCTAAATATAAGATGTCCCTACTGCTCCCTACTTATTTGATAGTGAACTATTTATTCAATCTTGCAAACTGTATGATCCTTGAGCTATGTAAACATTCGAGATCCAGCACTATTCCAGTCAGCTCTCCTTTTGATAGCAACAGTATCATAGGTTGAACTGTAGTTCTTAATCTGGAGAAATAACAATGACAGAGCACAATACAGACCAGGTGCTTGAGATAAGGAAAATAGCTACCATTCAAAAGCAAATATAGCAGCTCGTATTTACGGTAGTTCATTATATTGAAGTTGATATCTAATGAATAAATAGCTGCTAGTACAGCATAACAAAGATAAAAAAAATATGAATTCAAATTTACAGCTCCAAACCACCATCATATATACTATTTGACCTCTATTTCCCACCTCCTTTTTCTTCTGTCTCCAGCAAAGAATATAACATAAAGTAAAGAACAATAAGACCCAAAAAGTCTACCGTAGAAGGATAGAGGAAATGGAATATGGTGAGTACATATTGACTAATTTCTGTAGCTGGCTTTGTCATTCTATCCCATGCAAATACCTCATCGAGAAGGACTTCATCCTGTAGCTTTCCGAGCAGCAGGCAGCCAGTGCTATGTGCTTACTTACCTTCCAATGTTGAGAGCTTCCTGCAGACTTGTCCAAGTTAGTAGAGCTTACCATATACAACAAGTGTGCATAAACCCCACTCTAGATACCATAAAACCTTGACTTGCGGAATTATTTGGAGAAATCTTTCCTTCTTTTTTTGATATAAGAAATTTCAGAGAAGCTTAACTAAGAGTATACGTTATTCTTAATTTTGGGAATGATTTTGAGTGACTTGTAGCAATTTGATCATATCATATACACTCATACTTCCTAATGATGCCACATACGAATTGTGCATAGTCCATTAGAGGGGAAACTCAACCCCCCCCCCCCCCC
>MCJB01010942.1:98974-123479 GCA_002018475.1 Nicotiana obtusifolia | reverse complement strand
AAAACTTTCTCAACTAACATACGAACACACAGAGATTGATTATCCACTATACAGATTGTCCGCTTATGATATACGTTTAACATACTGAAAGTTAGCTCCCGTTAGAAAGTGCAGCAATTTCTTGTGTTTTATTCAAATATGTCGAAGATAATGACTTATGGTCTCAACTTAAGTTTGTGAGGGGGAGATACAGGTAAGTCACTGGTAAAGTTTTTTTTTTTTTCCAAAACAGAAAAACAGAACTGGGCTCACCAATCTATATCTTGTCAAAATCATCATCGAAGGCATCATCCCCATCATCTGACAAATGAAACAAATAGTCAATGTGCTGCAACTTGGTCATTCAGAATGTGTAGTACATTTACTTAAATTTCCCTAACCATAAAGTCAAGTTCTTCAACAGCAACAGAAATCAAATCTAAAGGAACGACATATTTCAATTTTGGGAATGTTACAATGAAACTCAATAAGTTCGAAAAGCCTCTCAGCTTGTTAAGCAACTTATAACTAGAACAAAATTGGCTTGCAAAATTGGATAAAAGAATACTTCAACTATTTTATTACTTCTACAATACTGAAACTAAGACAAGTTTTTAGTGGTTATCAGTGTGGGTATTTTAAGCCTCTGCCAATAAAAATGGAGAATCATTACTAATACTATGTGGATGTTTGACATAATTTATAGTGGTCAGCGTTATTTTATGAAAAAAAGCCATACTGATAGTGGTCAGCGTTATTTTATGAAAAAAAGCCATACTTGAAAGGATAAATGTTTAAGTTTTATGCTTTTGATAGGGTTTTCTGAAATTGTCTTGCAGATCTTTGTTATACTTGTATGCATAAAGTACTACTTATCCTAAATGCTATTTGAAGGCCAGAACTGAAAGACTTCAGGCAAAGATAGTAATTGCAGATCTAAAACAACTATAAAAAACTGCATCAAAATAACTGTTTTTTAAAATTATATTCTTGATGGCAACAGATTAAGGTCACAATTTTGAGAGGAGTGGGAACACTAACTGCGTGCAAACTAAAACTTAACAAAAAACAGAGAACATTTATAACAGTTATTACTTTTTTTTGTCAGAATAATATCATTATTATTGTAAAGGTAAGGTGTAGAAATTACCACTGTTATTATGGACTCAAATTGTGAAAACAGTTTTTATCAATCCAACAATGACGTAGTAAAAAGGAAAAACGACACCTAGCCAATATACTACAAAGGATTGAAGCTGGTATTCAGACTAATCTTGCTTCTTATTCGTTTCCTTTTGCTTTCCTTTTGTTAGACGAGGCACATGCAAAGAGCAAAGATAGAAAGATTGACTACAGAACTATACCTTTCCTGAATTATGCAATAAGCAAAGAGAAATCTTTTGTTCAACCAGTTGGAAAATATGTTGAAATGCAAATAGAGTACCTGGCCCATCATCGCTGTCTTCTCCAAGGAGAAAAACATCCAAATCCTGGTCTGACGTTGATGAGGTTGCCTTTTTATTCGTCTGGGCTGTTGCCTCAACCACTGGTTTAGAAGTTGTTCCAGCTGATGAAACCTCCTTTTCGCTCTCCACTTGTGCCTTTTCAACAGATTTTATTTCGGCCTCTTCCATGTATTTCTTTTCATACCTAATTCAGATGTAGCCTAAATTAGTAAAGCTCTAACTACTATATATGGGCCAAATTCAAGAAATGCATACTCATACGGAGAAGAAAATGAAGGTTAATTATATTTCGGCATAGTGAACAAATACTCTGCCTATTTTACCATGTACTCTAAACCCTCACCTTCCCAGGGAAAGCAGCTATATGCCTCTATTAGCTTATAAAAATGCCTTAACTTGTGGCCTTTTTATTTAGGAGGCAAATCTCCCTGTTAGTTTGAAGCCTCTACAAGGTCTTCATTGGCACGAAGGGGCACCACCAAATTGTTACATAACATAAAGGAATTATCCCTAAATTCATGAATTAGTATTATTATATTTTAATAAGTGCTAAATGCTAACATATACTGAGTGAAAAGGCACGTAAAATACTGTTTATTGTATACATCTGATCACTAGAACTCAGTTCCTTTCATGATAGCAGACTAAGAAAGTTCATTATGCTTTTTACATCATTGACTTTACTCACTTACAGCAGAAGCCAAAAGGGAAATTATATGTACTTTAATCTGAAAATATTTTCAGCGTTGCTTTCAGAAACCCTCTGATCCTCTCTTTCAACAGCAAATGTCCCACATCTTGCTTCACTCCTTGCTCGATTCTTTGTTGTACCAGCACAGCATTCAATTCTTTACCATTATGGGCATATACCACACACTAAATGTACTGACCAAGAACTGAGACAGTTGTGAGGCCATGTGGCAGTGAATGAATAGCTGGTTCACTCATATTCTGAAGGATTATCTTGTGTGAGAACAACGTCATGCATCAAAGTCTAGCACATTCATTTATTATTTTTAGAAAGAAAACTAGTAATTCCATTTTAATTGCTCTTGCAGTAGCCCATTCTTTAAGGTTTTTGGTCAAGGTTGTCTTATCTTATGAGAGATCTACTTTTCACTAACATTGAATTATTATCTCATTTTTGGATATGGAAATTAATCAGAGGAAGATCAGTTAAATGTGCTAGGTTGAGCTCTAACAAATCTTTACTTGTGGCTTAAGCTCAAGGCAATGATTTTTCAAGAAGACATTCCTACATGTCCTGAACAATCAATAGAATGAGTGGAATGTAATAATACTTATGGCTTCTGGTGGTGTAAAGCAGTGAATATATTTCTTTGAGATACACCTTCAGATTTACCAACGAACTAAGAAGCTTTATTTTCATAGTCACATCCTTAGTATTTATTATCACTGAGACAACCACGCCCTCTGTCATTCTACTCTCTTTTTCTTACAAATTTCCTTCTTATCAATGAAGGAAAATGAGAAGAAACAGATTTAAGAAAGACAACTCAGCTCGTGTCCTACTAGCCAATAGATGCCATATGTGCCACACAAGTTCAGAGTCTACCCCTACTTTCATTCACTGTGCAGTACCAACAGACATATGGAACATGTTCTTAACCATTTTTGGATTGAATTGGTCTATGCCTATTCAGTCAGAGAGGTCTATGAAGCATAGGGTCTCAGCAGAGTTGACAAAAAGCCATAAGCACATCTGGCTATGGTGCCTGCCTGTAATTTTTGGTATATCTGGATTGAAAGAAACCGCAGATGTTTTGATGGTATTTCAACTTCTAGAAGCTACCTGAAAGCTAATGTTTGGTTAACCTTTTTAGTTGGGTGAATGTTTTCCCTGTAAATAACTCTGATATGTTTCTGGATTTTGTCAGCTCCTTAGCCTTATGATAATTTTTTTGTATTAGAGCTTACATTTTCCCTCTTTTGTAATCTCTGCATCTTCTTGATGCCTTTCTAATGACATTTCACTTACCTTATCAAAAAAAAAAAAGACAATTCAGCTCAGCACATGCACTTCCACAGCATCGGAAATGAGAATGACAGTACTGTCGTCCGTAATCATCATTTAGCATAGTTCATTTCCAACTTTTGGAAGTCTCAGAGAGACTAAATTCCATTCTTAATAAACTGTCAAAATATTCACCCCTTAATCCTGACTAAATTAATTCAGCTCTTTCATACTGAACCTTTAGCCAATTAAAAAGCCAGCATGTTTCTGCATAACATCACGATGTACTCCAAAAGTACAGATAGAATTAGGTTTGCATAAGGAGATCACCATATAAATTAAAATGAAAGATCTCCAGTGAAGTACTTACGGGGCCACATGACTGTTAACTAGAATAAAGTAGATTCTCCAAAACTTCCGCTCCCTCATTATGCGCGGGCATAATTCATACCTTAGCTTTGAGATTTCCTGCAAAAACACCACATGTAATGCTCTTACTAACAATGGCAATTTTGCAAAAGGCATAATTCAGACAAAAGTTGCACCATTCTTAACAGCCTTTTCCCTTTTCATAGACGTCAAAATAAAAAAGATATGGCTCATTCGCAAAAGGCAGAAGAGGAGATTACAAATTATTCAATATTTCAGTGTACACATCTGCTGAAAGACAAAAACTCAACAAAATTATGATGTACCATGAACTTACAAGAGAAGCTGACCAGGACAGTCAGTGGACCGTCTAAACTCAGAACACCAAATAAAGCAACAGATATTGAGACAATAGGTTGATGGCCAACTTAAAACTAGTGTAATTATCTTTATATTGAATTCACTACTATGTTCCAACCTGTATTTTATGAAATGAGACTGATTAATATAGCTGGCTCCAAGCTAGTTTGGAATTGAGACTTAGTTTATTGATCAGCCAACCCAGAGAGGGTGATAACACCAGAAGTCGTAGCCTCTTTTTTTAAAATATCATACCTTGACAGATTGAAGAACAAGTTTTGCGTGTTTTTCCTGAAATTCTGTAAGATCCTGCCGAACATTTGAGACTGTAGGAATATCAGAGATCACCGAATCATCTGCACATCCCAAGACACACTTCAGTTAAGCTAGTTTCTTTTGCGAATAGGTGACTCAAAAGAAATAAACAAGGAACACGTGATTAAGCATAGAAAATCATTAGAATTCTAAAGGGAATCACAACATTTATGATAAATAATGGAAATAACACTGCATGTGAGAGCTTGCTAACATAGCCACTCCAAATCCTAGATAAAGGAGGAGGACTGCGGTAGGTTTGACGGTCGCATAAAACAAGGCTATTTATGATAAAGTTCTCATGATAGCTTACTGAATGGGAATTAAATGGGTCCAAATGGAGTGAAATGGATATTGAGGATGATAAATGAGGGAAATCACAATCTTTAATTAGTATGCTGCCAAAAACTAAAAATGACGTCCTCTAGAAATTATTGCAAGAGATGGGGATCTCAAAAAGATACGGATTCTTTTTTTTTTTCACATATTGGTGTTTGCTGTTAGAATTCCAGAAATGAGACTAGGAAATTTTTCTTTAACTAACAATTCATGATTTTATCTAAATCCTCCCTATACCATTCAAACCTTGAAGCTCAAATAAGAGGTGCAACCAACAGTGTCCAATTGCCCATGCCTTGAAATGTTTACACTTTTCAGGCATATATCCTTGTAAGGTGGTGGACATGGTCCTACCTTATGCATACTGCTAATAGAACTAGACCCTTGCGGAACAAAAATCATGATGTCAAGTCATCTGCGACAACAGTTATCCTCTTCAAGGACTCTGGGCTAGAGATAAAGGAGGGAATACTTCTCCGTGGACTTGACATGTTCCATTTTCAGTTTTTGCTGGGTGCTTTATCCGGAAACAAACACAATGACATCTATATATCTCATCACTGAGACGTATGAGTTTGATGATGTGCGCTGCTTTGCTTGACAGAACCATTTGAATGTTAAGAAAATGTAAGAATGGCATGCAATTCGATGACAAGGCTAATAGCTGGACCTGGTGAACTGAACTTCAGTATTTCATCTACTATACATCTAATTTGCACAGTTAGGTTATAGATGAACCAATATAATGGATTTCAAGGTTAATACTAAAATGTACTACCACTTCTAAAATTCAAACAAAACGTGCCGTCACTCTCAGCATTCTTCAAATGTTAACCCAACGATCTGATTATAAGTTTGCCCTTAAGCTAGGAGGGCAATATTAACAAAATCATTCCCCGAACATACTTGGTTTGGCTCTACACACCCTGTCATCATTGCATGTGAAGAATTATACACGCAGTAATCTCAAATATATAGAATGAAGAGATGACTGACAACAATGAACGTAGAGGAATGTAGAGGTTCAAAAACAATTTGACATGTTCTCGCCACTTTAAAACCCTGAATAACTAAACAACACCTAGTTTCTCTAGACTTCTATCTCAAAAGCTTCTAGTTCCTTCTATTTACTTCTTCTGCCATAAAACATTTTATATGTCTAGAGTTATAGTTCCACAAATAGCGAATCTTCTTCGCATTCCCTCCTGTCAGAACTATTAGATGAAAAGTGTGACATAGCTAAATGTAATTCTTCAATACTAGCGAATTTCTCTTTTATATTTTGCACAGAGAACTCAGTGATCCAATTTTCTGTTAATTTTCCTTCTTTCAGCAATCTAATTGAATTCCGAAATTGAAATAATATAGTTTTTCCAGTACAAGAAGTACTACATTTTCATCTCTAATTCAGAAATGTACAACAAATTACCTTCAAGTGGGAAATCCTGAAAGGTATTAATGGTAATCCCCTTAACGAACTCTCTCAAATCATCGGTAACTCCAAATTTCTCGAGATCCGCAAGCGTAGGGGCAGACGACGCCGTTTGAGGAGCAGCCGACGACGAGTCAACAATGTGAGAAAGCGCAGCGGAAGGGATTTGAAACTTGATCTGTTCAGCGCGTTTGAGAGCGTCAATTTTGATCTGATCGGCGCGTTTAGAAGCTTCGGAAACGATAACATCGGCACGTTTGGTAGCTTCGACGGCTATTTCCTTGGATCGTTTGGAAGCCTCGACAGCGATTTCTTTGGATCGCTTGGATGCCTCGACGGCAAATTCCTTAGATCGTTTAGAAGCTTCTAGAACGACGTCGGAGAGCTTGGAGGAACCAATGGTTAGCTCCTGAGAACGATTAGCGGCTTCTTTTGTGAATTCTGTGGTTCGCTTTGCTGCTTCTTCAGCAAAACTCCGAGCCTTTTGCCAGAAATCCATTGAACCTTTTTGGACTTGCAAGAGAACAGAAGCTAATCAAAGTAATGGATTGGAGAAGTGTAATGGAGATCCTGCAAATGAGTTTCGGGATTCGGAATAGCGAAGTACTGAGTTTTAAAGACGACAAAGAAGAGAAGAAACAAATGAGGACTTTTATTAAAGAGTAACGAAGAAGGAAGCGCCTTATACCGAGAAAATGATAAACATGGTCCCTCAAACATACGGGTACATTTGAAATAGTCCTTAAATATACTTTCGAGCAGTTTTGGTCCATTACATTTGCTAAAAGTGAGCACTTTTGATCTTTATAAAATATTGAACAAACTCTGATTGTCGCATTTAACGAGAAATGCAAAAAACATTTGGAGATGTAATTTTTTTATAATTTTTGCTATTTGTTAGTATTTGGTACTGTTTACCCTTAAATCCGAGTAACAATTCAATTTGTTCGCAGTACTAAGGATATATGAATTAATTCGATACAATGTGAAATATAATGACAAGTAATCGAAATATAATAAGCAAAAGAATGATCAAACCGCTGTAGTTGAATGAATCGTTGATAATGAAGTGAAACACAATAAGAGATAGTCAATTCTGATAAGAGATAGCTGAAGTACTTAGTATTTTTTGTTCTGTATCTTGTGTATTACAATGGAGATAAATCCCCCACTTATAGGTAAAAGAAAAGCCCTACATATCATAAAAACCTGATTACAAGATAGAATCCCCCCAATTATGGGGTGGAATATTCCTAAAATAATGGTTTAACGTCTATGACGGTTGAGACCATGACTCCCGCCGAGATATCAGGAATCCACGAGATATCCGGTCGAAACTGATCCTTTTACCACGAGATATGCCTTCCTTGACCGGCGTCGATTGCCTTGTCTCGATCTCTCCAGCCCCGTATCCGACTTGCTGATCCCGGATTGAAGTAGTCCGGTCTTGCATTGTGTCTGGGCCCGATCCTCCTTACGCGGTCGATTATATCCGACCCAATACAAGTACAGCTATTTGAGTTGTAAGTTTTTACAGTATTTTTAATTCAGGTCTAATATTTGATGTTATTTTTAATATTGCTTGCGATTTGACAAGATTTTTCTAGCATTTTTGGATTAAATTCTTTTTTTTTTACAATTTTTCGTTAAATCTAACGGTCAAGTTATGTTCAGATATTTGAGGGAACCAGAATGCTCAATTTTAACAAATTTAAAGAATCAAAGCTATCCAAAAGTGCTTTTTAGGGACAACTTAAAACTATCCTCAAACATAAGGTTGTCACTTTCTATGCTTACATCAAACAAAGAAAACAATATATGTGTCATAATTTGTAATTACTTAATTAGGGAAATCTCACCTTAATTTATGACTTCTAACGTAAAATTTTTAAATTTGGTACAAAACTATATGCCATCAAGATTTTTCTTAAGAAAGTTAATTTCATTTATTCTAACATTTTAGTTTTTCTTTCCTTTTTGGGCAGGGAAGGAGGGGGAGAAATCTGGAGTTTCTGATTTTGTATATTATTGATATATAGGCAGGTAAATAGCCCACACAATTAGCTCGGAAGGAAGATCGAAACTATATTAGCTTGAGTAGTTTGGAAGAAAGGTCGAACCCGAACCAAAAAAAAAAATGTAACCCTTGAGCGTGAGCAGAGGTGACAAAATGGTTAAATGAAAACAGTTAACAATTCATATTATTCACTTAAAAATGAGTTGGATAATGAACTTTTTAAAAACGGCTCAAATATGGATAAGAATTATATTATCCATTTAGAAAATAGATAACCAATGGATAGCTAATGAGTTTAAGTTTTACATTTGTAAAATCTCAAATTGGGAATTCCTCAAATTTGAGAGATTAGGAATTCTCTCAAAAGTGATCATATTCATGAAGCCATGAATAATATGTTACCCATATTATCCGCCGATTAACTTATTTTTTATCCGTATTAAATATAAATCGGATCGAATAATTTATCTGATTTTTCATTATTTATTTTCAACCTGTTTCATATCCGACCCGATTTACCTGTTTGATACCCCTAGGCGTGAGCAAGTCAAGGGAAAAAGGAGAAGAAATGTCAAAACTACACATATAATGAAGTCTGGATTCTAGTGAGCATCTATCTAAGAAATATCAAAGCTATATAAACCAAAAAATCAAATCAATACTTTTTTAGCTCTTTCAATTGCGGCCTAATATTTCAACATGCTCGCGAACCAAGAGCCGTCCAATTTAGTTCTGCTTTAAAAATTTAAAATAAATTTGATTTGATTAAAAATAATCGAAAAAAAAGGAATCAAATTGATTATAAAAATACTTATTTAAAACTTATTATTCACGTAGGCACACATACACACGTGCACGCACGCACATGTCTGTATAGTATATACAATATATCATACACCAAAAAATATGGTAGCAGACTAATTTGCCACTAAAGAGGAAAGGCCACATGTACCTGTTGCTCTCCATTCTTTCAGGATTCTTTCCCCTTATATCTATACACGACCTTATAAAAGAATATTTATATAACTAAATTACTTAAAGATATTACAACAATCACTTATAAAAAGTATAAGTAGCAATCTGAAAAATAAGACAAATTAAGTGATATTATATGTTAAAATACATAAATTAAATGGAATTAGAGCTCACTTATACCATAAGGTCAGATCATAGTGAATAGAAAAAAAAATGTACATAGCTGTTTCAGCTGAAATATTTGGAATAATTCTACCACTTTTACTAGGAGTAGTCTTTTCAGTGCTAGCTGACCGTAAAGTAATGGCTTTTGCATAACGTCGAAAGGGTCCTGATGTAGTGGGATTGTTTGGATTGTTACAACCTCTGGCAGATGGTTTGAAATTGTTTTTAAAAGAACCTATTTCACCAAGTAGTGCTAATTTCTACCTTTTTAGAATGGCTCCAGTGACTACATTTATATTAAGTCTGGTCGCTCGGGCCGTTGTATTTTTTGATTATGGTAGGTATTGTCAGATCTGAACATAGGGCCACTTTATTTGTTTGCCATATCTTCGCTAGGTGTTTATGGAATTATTATAGCAGGTTGGTGATGCAATATAACATGTGGAAAACAAGATAAAAGGATAGAAGCAAGACGCTCAATGAACTATCAAGACAACAAGTAGGAACTAGTCTACTTACCTTCTTGATGAAGTCATGGAGTATCTAACAATGATGTTCTTGCAAACTGTTCGATCAAACAACGGAACGAGTTCAATTTGGAATCACACCAAAAATTGGACAAGTTCAAAGCACACGAGCTTGGAGCAAAGTTGCTGCCGATTTTTGTATTGAATATCAAAGTTAGATTCTGAAAATAATGAAGTCTTTAGGCTTATATAGAATGAGCCTTGTCCTAAATCAACTAGGAAACAAATAACTAATAAAAATGCCACAATTTGGCTAGTTCAAAGCACACGAGTTTGGAGCAAAGTTACTGCTGATTTTTGTATTGAATATCAAAGTTAGATTCTGAAAATAATGAAGTCTTTAGGCTTATATAGAATGAGCCTTGTCCTAAATGAACTAGGAAAGAAATAACTAACAAAAAGACCATAATTTTACTAAGTTAAAAGAATAGTCACGCAGGACCAAACAAGTAAGAATTAATGTCTTCCATAGCAACACAATAATACAACATAAACACAAATGTACATCTTCAACTTCTAATTTCGTCCATAGCCAAATTTGTGAATGCTTGAACGATTGGCTCTTCTCCAAGACTAACCAACGCCTTTTCTTGTCTTATCCAACATTGATGGCATGAACGTAGCTTGATCAGGTTGACCTGCATCAGTTGTGTTACAACCCATATCCACACGTGTTAGTTCATGCTATATGTTATTTAACATAAATCCAAGAAGTAATTATCTTTGAGATGATAAGAAGTTAATCCTATTGGTCTTAAGTGATATAAGGGTGTACAAGGGTGATTAACAAGTATTAGGAGTTAAACGAATCAAGGATGTTATAACTCATATTTTTGGGTAAACCTAGAGGTTCTTAATACACTCAAGAGGCCTTTTTTCTTTAGGTATTTAAATCATATAATATCCGTATCATAAGTCTTGAAGTCAAACGAGCTATGAAACAAAAGTCGACAAAAGTTGTCGCAACTTAGGTTCATAATTTTACTTAAATATTAGGTCAAATATTTCTAAGTTTTTCTCCCAATTTACAAGGAATTACGGGATGATCTACCTACCAAATTAAAGATCTATGAGTCTAGTTTCCAATGCATTAAACCGTTTGTCAATACGATCTCGGAGTATAAAGATAATTGTATTTCCGCAGACCTGCGCAGATTGGTAGGTGACAAGTAAATGCATCACCTACTTGCCAAAATTAGAGGACAAAATTAAAAGTCCCAAAGTCGGCCAAGAGAGGAATTTTAAGGGATTATAAACTCAGTTATTTCACCCTTATTTCAGACCTTCAAAACCAAATTAAACCCCTGCAACCCCTCCCCAAAGATTCCACACAAACCCTAATCGATTTTCCCTCTCTTTCAAGTTCTAATTGGGGGTGAAACCTAGAGTTTGAAGAACCAAGGAAAGGGCTGAGTTATCCAACAAGTAAGGTAAGTTTACTGCTCTCTTTCATACATTTTTTTTCTCCTGTGAATTCATGGTAATTCGTTCTATACATGTAAGAACTCACGGGACGGTAATCGGAAGCCGTGAGTTCGAATTATTCACTTGTAGCGGACTGTTTTATGCACTGTTTTGTGTTGCTGTTGGGCTACGTGTTTTACTACTGTCTTGTGGAGTTTTGGAGGAAGAAGGGTGTGGAGAAACACCATATAGATTTAGGGTTATTGGCTGATAGTTCTTCGTAACATTTCGGGATCGTTTGACACGACTACGGTGGCCATCGTATGTATGAAGTGATTAGCTTGTGCGTGGACTGTTTTGGGAGGATCAATATGATTATTATTGATGTTGTTTGGGGTATTTGCTGATTGTTTTGAATTGTGTGAAGTCATATATATAGGGTAGGTGCCGTCCGTTTCATCGTAAAATAGGTTGTGGTCGATACATAATAGTTATGACGCTTAAATGATAACGATAGTATCGCTTATCTTATTATAGACTAAGGAGTTGTGACAGTTGCATAGCTTGAGATTGGGGCAGTATATACAAGGTATGTGAGGCTATCCCTTTCCTTCTTTTGCACGACTTCGATGGTGCGTAATGTAATGAACGAGCTTCCAAAGAAACTCTACTCTTAGAAGCTAGCAGTACTTACATTGTTTCCCCTTTTATGGAACGATTGACGTTGATGTTGCTTCTCTTGTTCTTATGCTATCAATATTGTTGGTACTTCCTGATTCTTATAAGGTTCATGGTGAAGAGTTAGTCCTAATAACGTGTACAGAGGATACCAACCTTACGTCACTCCAAAAGGCTTAGAACGTATTTTCATGAGTCGAGCATGCATTATATATATGTATCTATTTTACTCTACCGAGCCGCGCTATAGTCGGCCGGGTACGGCGCATATTGTGCAACCACTGATCAGTTGGGCTTTACCGAGCTCCACCCGAGCCTTATGATGGCTGGGTACGTTTTTACCTAGCTTATTACGGCCGGGTATGATATGATGATGATGATGCCTACAGAGGCGTATGTTTTAAAAGTTTATGTATTTCTACATATGTATCATGCATTTCATGTCATTAGCCCTAACCAGATGTTACAGGTTGTATATTCTCTATCCCTACTTACATTACTGTTCGTACTTATCGTTTCCTGCCTTGCATACTCAGTACTTTATTCATACTGACGTCCTTTTATTTGTGGACGCTGCATGTCGTGCTGCAGGTCCTGATAGACAGGCCGGTGCAGCTCCCCCACCACAGTAGGCTGTCCAGTTCAGCGGAGATTGGCGAGATCCCTTCTCCGGACTTATCGTGGTCTGGGTATGCATTTTTGTTATAGACATTATAGGTATGTCGGGACCCTGTTCCGGCTATGTTGCAGTACTTATGTTCCTTTAGAGGCTCATAGACAGGTGTCGACTCATGTATAGTTTGGTATGCCTTGTTGGCTGGTTTTTGTTGTATAGTCTTTCATGGTAGCACGCAATTCACAGGGTTCAACAAGCAATCGATATTTCACGATCAAGGGTGAAATAGTTTCTTGATTGTCTGGTCATCCCATGTTATGTATGTTCATGCCATCATATTTTATTGTTGGTTGTCCATGATCCATATCTACCATTTATATTGATCTCGTCAGCCCTAAAAGATAATAAAGAAGGTTAGATAAAATGTACGTTGGTGCTCGGCAAGTATGGTCGGGTGCTAGTCATGGCCCTCCAGTTTGGGTCGTGACAAGTTGGTCTAGTAATTAGGTGGCGGCCATTCAGTCGCCTATGATACTAGGATCAATGGGTTTAAAATGGGTTTGTGCTGCAGGTGTTGAACGATCTACTCTACATAAGTGTGGGCTTGCAGGGTTAGGGCTCATAAACGTTTCTTTCATTTATCAATAGGCACCTGCCCTGATTGGTCACTTTTCTGGGTCGAGATCGATAAGTGAAAGTCATAAAAAAAAAATCTTTCTCTTCCCACCTCAGATCAAGAGGAAGGGTTGCTTGTCAAGCTGGCCCATATATAATAATAAGAATTTTTTTTTTCTATTTTATATTATTATATAATTATAAGAAAAATGAAAAGATTCGCTTTCTTTTAACCGGCTTCTCTTCTTCTTTGTCAATGCTACTAAGAACCTATTGGTTTGCCTACTTTACTTATTAAAGATAATGAGAATGGGTTATTCAAACAAAAAGAAAAAGGCTATAGTTAGTTGACTAACAATGACAAAGGCTTGCGAAACTAAGTAGGGTCTGAGGCCCCTACGAATCCGTAAATCTGAGGAGCATGCCGCAACAAAAGGATGGTCCCCTATGCATTTCATTTTTTCCTTAAAGGAAAAAAAAGTACCCCCATCATAGTGAACCTCTCCTTGTGATCGGGATGAGGTAAATGCCTCCCAGCTAAGGGGCAGATCGAATCGGAGTTTCTTTAGGTAGCCACCGACCTACAGTTATCCTTAAACTTCCATGTTTGGTGGAGAAGAAGCGAACAAAAGTACGCTCGCTTGCTGTCTTGTTCTCTGTCGCGAATTGGGATCGCTCGCCAGCTAGGCCATATTGGAGCAAGATTTTATGAGAACACATTCCCCATATTCGGGGACAAGGGGCGGAATGACCTCTCGATCTACTTACTGCAGCCTAGGAAGAAAAATATCGTCGACGTGTTCCCTGTTGCTCCGATCTCCCCTACGCCTAGGACGTTGTCTAGGCCAAGAGTCATAGTTAGTTGGTGCTTCCATTTGGTTGTTTCTTCCTCATAATTGATACCGGCAAGATCTAGCTAGATGATGTCTGCTAGTTGGTAGTGAGAGGACTCTTAGTACCTGCATACCAAAAGAGGACGCTGGTTAAAAAACAATCATTTGATTTTCTTTCTTGCTCTCCCTTAGCAACGGGAAAAGAGTCTATCTATCTACCTAGCTTTGGTAGATTTCCCCCAATGCAATCCATAGAAATTCCACGACTCCCTTGGTGGATAAGTCCGATGACAGAGCAGCAGTGCGGAATTGAGTTTCTTGTCTGGTGGATCTGATCTATAGTTAGGGGGCAATACATACCAAAAAGTTCGAAGAAGGAAGGCGTATAAGAGTATATAACCACCCTATCCTTCTGTATAACCTATTCACGATAGTGAAGTGGTTGGATGCATAAGGGAAGTGCACGCTTGTGAGACCTTAGTCGGGATACATAGGTGAGTCAACCTACAAGCACGGAAGAACATGGTACCACTACCCCTCTCTAAGTAAAGGTAAGATTCTTAGCCCTGGAGATGACTCCATCTAAAATACAATAGGGACAGCCGTTTTTGGCTGCTCATTTCGTATCTTGATGAAAGAGTAGGCTTAAGTAATGTAATAGGGGTCAGGTCAACAGCTATACGATTGCCCTACTGATTTAAGGCTTCTGCCCGATCCGAATGTACATTTTTTCGGGTTCATCTTCAATTAATGTTTTCTTAACCTTTCGAAGACCTTGCATAAATTTACAATGTGGTCGGTTCTTTCTTTTGAAAAGACTACCAAATCGTTCACGTAATGCTCGCATATGTTATGTGTCACTGATAATTTGTGTCATCGCTCTTTGATATGTTGCACTTTCTTTTTCTTTTTTTTGGGCATATCGTAGTAAGGAAAGGAAGTGAGGGCACTCATTCGAATCGAACAGCTGAAACTACTATAACTCCTATTTTTCTGCTTTAAGAGAAGCCTTCTAACTCGTTTTAAAGCGGTGAAGAGAGAGATAGGACATTCTAAAGATAGTTGTTGAGGAAGCATCTGATTTCTAATTACGAGTCCGTTTTCAAGCTAACTGAATGCTTATCTGCTGCTAGTTCTCTTCCACTATCTGCTCTTACTGCTCTTGTTGCATGTATGACAGTCTAAGTAGACGATTCTCTCTTCCTGTTATTTTTGGGGTTCATAACAGGTGCTATTGAATCTGCAGTTAAGGGAATATCACCAATTCTTGGAATAAGAGCTCTGGAACTTCATGGATTTGAGGGAGGTTTAGTCTAGCCCTAAACCTTTTTGGAATAGAATGCTTCTTCAAGTAAGAAGGAGGAAGGCCCTCTTTTTGCCAATGGATCACTTAGTCGGAATAAGGGGGCTTAGGTTGATGCAGAATAAGCCATTTTCCCCCTGTTTCCATGGAAAGCTGCCGAAGGAATAGGCACATCTAGAGCTGTGGGATTTGAAGGAATAGAATGCCCCGTTAGAATGGGCAGGGACAGTCGATCATTGGCTTAATTTCCTAGGAGACTCTAGTATAAAAAATTTCCGATATTTCGTCGTTAAAGTGTCATATTTAGATTGTTCTTATTAAAGGAAAGATCCGAATAGCCAAAGAGTATACATGAACGCTAGCTTCGGACAAGATGTCATAGTATAAGAAGAAGGCCTTTGTTTGCAAAGATGACTTTCTCGCTTTCCTTTGTGAGGAGGTTTGTGCGTATGAATTAATAGTCGAAGTATAAGGAAGATGGCATAGTGCATAAAATGAAATTGATGCTTCGAATGCCTAGTTTTCAGGGGTTGTGATAGAAGGAGTTGTGGCACTTTCGGAAGGGGGAATCAGACTAGGTTGTCACTGTTCTAGAAGAGGAAGCATAGCTGGCACATTGAATCATGTCTGTCAACGGTGAAAGACAGCCCTAAAGTGAGGGCCCCCGAGATAGTATTCTTCAACTGTCGATCGACGTGATAATCATACTTGCTTGACAAAATCTTTTTCATTTAGTCTCCCGATAAACAAAAATGAATTTCTGATGATACGAAAGTTGTGCTCGATGCTCTCTTTTCTATTCCGTTGCGCTAAGTGGTCTTTCCCTTTCTTGTTGGCGCAGTGGAATTGAGGCCAGATTAAATTATTTTCTTAAACAAATTTAACTTGTAAACTAATTTGACGGTTAACTTTTTTTATCAATGTAGTTCAGACTTACTGTAATTAATTTTCTATCTTATTATTCATGAGGTAACTAACTTTACTTATTTTATCCACTTGTCTCCCAAGCACCTTGAAAGTATCGCATATAATATTGAAACTATTCCCTCCAATTCACTTTAATTGATTTCTTAATTTTTTTTTTAATGATATTTAATTTTTTCAAATATTAAAAAAATTAATTATTTTTTAAAAAAATTGTTCGTAAAATAAAAATCTTAGGAGTTATATTTTTAAAGAACAAATAAAAATCAATTTCATTGTTAATTAATGCTAAAAGATAAATTTCCTAATATATGTAAAAATAGTTAAAAAAAAAATCAATTAAAATGTAAACCTTGCCACATGTCTGAAATCTTTCAAAGCAAAACCTCTGGTTTAATCACTCATAAATTACATCAGCTTGAAGATGTGTCATCCACTTGTCTGTTTATCACCTTGTAAAGTATTCATGCAACTCTTTAACTCGGATTTTCACCTTTCGACGTGTCCAAAATTTGTGCTAACACAATGCCCCTTGTGTTATGATTCAGTAACACTCATCTCATACATCAGCTTAAACTTTTTACTAAGAATAACTTGATAAGTTACTCTTTGCATGAATACCAGTTTTAAAATCACAATGAAAGTTGCTCAGCATGAAGTGTAAAAGGCAAAGGAGACGAAATGTTAGACTGAGCGAAGTTGGAGATATTCCTGCTGCATGTGGCATTTCCAATATAAATAAGAGAAATTTTGGTAATCAGAGGTGGAAAACTCAATTCCTACAATGTAAAGATTCAGAGAATAGTCATGTTCTAGCTCTGCCTCAACAAATGTCAAAATCAGTTTCTGATTTGGCTAGTTGTGACAATATTAACAATGCAATATTATGTCTTGGAACCAAATTTAAGAGGCAAAAGAAGAGCACATGTAAAACGAAAGTTGATCCCTTAAGCAAGAAGCCAAGAAAAGGGTCAAAAGAAGAAGTGCTCATTGATAAAACAAAAGTTTATAATAGCAATGTAAATAGTGTTAGGAAATGGCTTGAAGAGCTTGGATTTAAGAAATATGGCTTACTATTTGAAAAACATGAAGTGGATGATGAAACTCTGCCATTGCTTACATTTAATGATCTCAAAGAAATGGGAATTTCTGCTGTTGGAAGTCGGAGGAAGTTGTTCAATGCAATTCAAGAACTTAAGGAAAGGAGATAAGGATGTTCAGAAAACAAATGGCTTTAAGTATCATTTTGCTAGTTTTGTATGTCGTGTGATCTGGTTCTGGAACTGTAAATGTTTCCTGGTTTTACAAAACTGAACAATGTGTTAAGTTAGATACTTCACTTACTGGCTATTTGACAGCCTATTTCCATGTTGGTTGGCTCTTTATTTAGCTTGTTGGTGATGCTTGTTTTATCAAAACAAAGTCTTATTGGCTTTAATACATTATTATATCCTCGTCACTCCTTAAGAACACTCAAATTTATGAAATACTAGTGTTCTATATATATATATATATATATAGGTGTTAAGTTCAACACAATTTTCTCTAATGAATATCATTAGGAAGTAAATTTCTCTTAAAAACAGTAAGAAGGAAGAATATGATATGCCTCAACAATTAGACCTTCTTGACAAATGGACGATTCTTAGAATCCAATCTAAAGTTATATACCAACTATGTACCTTTAAAAAATTAGGTTTAAAACAAGTAGTTAGAACTAATGAAGAGACTATTACAGTAAATAATGATCATGCTACTTTTAGATTATTATTTAAAAATGATTTAGTCCCTTACAGGGAAACTCATAGATTTTTGCATATTGACTTAATACAAGTTTCCTTCAAGACACTTACGTTAAGAGGCTTACCTGAAAGCTTCATAGCAGCTCTCAGAGATGGCAGAAACCAAAATTGAAAAAAGTCCCTTATAGGGACAGTACAAACCAGTTTGGCCTACGGCCCTGTATATTTTAATGCATATCCTAACTTACAGATTTCTTTGAGTGATGAAAACTCTTTAAATGCTTTGATATTGAGTATAAACTTCATGGTTATGACTATATGCCGGAAACAGAAGTTATATGTATCTATTACAGGATTTATTATAAGCCTTTATATACTTTAAATCCTATGTGCAAAATTATGGATTTCAAAAATGAAACTATTCTAATAGAAACTAATTTTTGGTAAGTATAAGGTTACTTCCAAAAGACTTATTAAGCCGGATGAAATAGACTTTCCCAAAGAATGGATCATTGAGGAGACAATAGCTCATCGAAATAATACTAACAGTGAAATCACAGAAGTCGAACAAACTTCTGATGTAACTGTTAAGATCAGATTAAATGAACCCGATCATGCTAATAATATCAGTTATTCATTTAGATTGACTCGATCAAATTCCTCTTATATTTTACCTATTTATTATACAGTAGATTTTCCGTCAAGAGCATCTACATCTCAAATTAGAGAAAATAATAGAGTAGATGTCATAAAAATTAGTACTGATAATATTGCTAGTGCTATTCTGATCCAACTGAATCCGAAATGGATTTTGCCAATGGTTAAAATGGATAGAAACCAAATAGATTTTAGTCCCGGTTCACTTGTGAACAAAATAATTTCTGAAGAATTTAAAAAACCAGATGAAACCTTTTCAGAAGTTGGTTTTTGATAATTTTGATAAGAAATTAATAAAATTCTTTCAAGAATATTTTTATAATGATATTAGTAGTCACAATAAGATAATTGCTTTTTTGTGTCATGGTTTATGTCTAAATATGTTGATGGTTATATTTCCATGCTAGAAAGAGATTATAAACTCAATAGTGGTGAAATTACTAGATCCGTATTTCCCCACAAACATCTTTCCAAATGAGAAAAAAATGATAAAGTAATTTATTATACTGCATTTTCAAAATTATTTGATGATGATACTAGCAAAATTACTGCTACAAAATTTGAATACTCTGCTCACACAGAATATATATATATATATATATATATATATATATATATATATATATATATATATATATTCTGGGTGAACAGATCGTTTCAATGAATGAAAAACTGGACAGATTAATAACAGAAATCCAGAAAATATCTAGAAAGGATACTACAAAAGGTAAAGAGCAAATTGCTATTACAAGTATCCAACCATCTCCTGAGGTCAACGACTCTAAAATAAAGAGTTTCGAAGACCTGAAGAATTTATTAGATAAAAATGTTGAAGGATTTAAGATTAGTCCTTTTAATTTAGAATACTTATCTCATGAAGAGAGAAAAGTAAAATTCTCTGATGAGATTAATAAAATCTCATAAAAGTTTGCTCATAGACCGGTCCAAAGTGGCACATATCTATGAATGAAACATAGATAGTTTTACTGACCGTCAAATTTATGCTCAAGTACATAAAATGCTTATGTATAGCATTATCTGCAAGGTTAATAAGAATTCTGAGAAAATCATTGCTGAAATGATAGTGGCAGGTTTTACTGGCCAATTAAAAGGTCGGTGGGACAATTATTTAACACAACGCGCTGAAATTATGGGAGCCCTAAAAATAGAAGATGGTCAGAATGTTCAAAATGTTGTATATTTCTTAATTCTTAATATTATAGAACAGTTCTCTGGAAGATGGTCAGACAATAGTGAGACCTTAAGGACCATGTTCCAAAATCTTAGATGTAATACATTGACAAATTTTAGATGGTATAAGGATGTTTTCTTATCCAGGGTAATGGAATTACCAGAGTGTAATAGCACTCACTGGAAGTCCAATCTCATGTCCTTACAAGCCAGGAATTATCAGCTTAGAAAATTCTCATGTCCCTACAAGCCAGGAATTCAGTACTAATACTACTGAAGAAGGTTTTGATGCTAGTGCGTCAAAAAAAAGGATAAAAGATGATTTTCTAAGAGCAGTTAATATGGCTGATAATGAGTTTTTACAAAAACTTCAGCTATTTACTACTCAAAAGTTTTAATAAAAGTTACTCTTTTAATAGATTATAATTTCAAAAAGAGTTTGTTGCTTTATTTGATAGTTGTGCTGATCTAAATTGTATTAAAGGAGTAATACCTTCAAGATATTTTTATAAGATTACTCATATATTAAAAAATGTCAGTGTCACCAAATGAGTATTTCTTGTAAAATACCTAAAGCTTATATTTTCCAGAACAATATCTGTATACCAGAAAGTTTTGTTTTAGTAAAAGATATTCACCAAGACATAATATTATGAGTCTCATTTTCCACCACATAATTCTTTTCCTAATTGGGATACTCATAGTTTCACACAAACTTTTAATGGAAAAACAATTACTTTCGAGTTTATAACTCAACCAGTTCAAAGATTTTTGAATGAGATTATTTTTAATAATATTATTGCAATAATTAGATAATTAATTTTTTTTTTAAATGAGATTTGCAGTCTTACAATCAGGGTTTTAAAACTTCTTCACTTATTGGAAAAAATTGATTTATTACAAAATCAGTTTGCTTTACAAATTTGTAGAGACCATCCAAATTAATTTTGGAATAGAAAAAAGCACATAGTTAGTCTTCCTTATGAAGAAGACTTTTCGGAGGATAATATTCCTACTAAAGCTAGCCCTTGCAAAATGAATTCAGAATATTTGGAATCATGCAAAAAAGAAATAGATTCTTTGTTGCAAAAAGGTCTTATAAGGCCTTCAAGGTCTAAATGGTCTTGTATTGCTTTTTATGTTAACAAACATGCTGAGCAGGAACTAGGAGCTCCAATGTTAGTTATTAATTATAAACCCTTTAATAGGGCTTTAGAATGGATAAAATATAATCCCTAATAAAAAAGATTTATTGGATAGATTACATGATGCCATAATATTTTTAAAATTTGATTTGAAATCTGGTTATTGGGAAATTCAGATATCTGAGTTAGATAGATAAAAAACTGTTTTCGATGTCCCAATGGGTCAATATGAATGGAATGTTATGCCTTTTGGTTTAAAAAATGCCCCTTCTGAATTTCAAAAAATTATGAATGATATTTTCATGCCTTGTACAAATTTTATTATTGTTTATATTGGTGATATTTTAGTATTTTCAAAAACTATTGAGATTAATACATTTGGATCTTTTTAGAAAAATCATAATTCAAAATGGTTTAGTTATCTCTAAACCAAAGATGTCCCTTTTTCAGACTAATATAAGATTCTTAGGTCATAATATTCAGAATGGAAGAATAGTTCTAATCCAAAAGAGCATTGAATTTGCATCCAAATTCCCATATGTCATAACTAATAAGACTTAGCTCCAAAAGTTTCTAGGAAGCCTTAATTTTATTTGTCCTTTCATAAAGGACCTAGCTAATGATACTTCAATTTTTTATGAAAGATCGAAGAGAAATCCGAAATCCTGAACTAATAATCATACTACAAGTCAGACTAATTAAGCAGAAGGTTAATAACCTTCCATGTCTTACACTTGCTAATCCAAGTTAGGCAAAAGTAGTTGAAACTAATGCATTAGAGATTGGATTTGGTGGAATATTAAAACAATGTTCTCCAACTGATAGACAAGAATATCTTGTTCAATTCTATTCGGGAAAATGAAATAATTTCGAAAAGAATTATGCTACTGTGACTAAAGAAATCCTTGTCATAGTAAAATATGTATTAAAATTCCAAACTGATTTATATAATCAGAAGTTTTTAATAAAAATTGATTGCCAAGTAGTAAGATTTATCTTTAATAAAGATTGTAAACATGATGTTTCTAAACAGATGTTTGCAAGATGGCAAGCCTTGATAGCTCAATTTGATTTTGAGATTATTTATAAAAAAAGGACAGATGATAGTCTACCTAGCTTTCTTACTAGAGAACTTTTGAATTAATAATTCTTTTAATTTTTTGACTGGATATGATATAGGCCTCCTCGAGGGAGGGGACAAGGAAGAAAACCAAAATCTTCTTATGACAGAGGAAATAACCTAGCCCAGATAGGGAATCGGCAGCTAATAGCTGCCAATATCACAAGAACATCAGGTCTTAATACAGACCACCCAATGTACAAAGAATTCTTTGATTTTATAAAATCCAAACAAGACACAGACAACAATCTTCCAATCCTCCATGGCAGATGATAGCCATGATAACATTGAGGCTTGTAACCAAAATGGGAGAAAAGAGTTAATAATTCTTTTAGAACAATCCGATCTGAAATTGATGGATAACCCCTGGCAATCATGACCAGGTATTTTGATACAGCATCATATGCTACCACTGCTTATAAATATAGAATGAGTTACGATCTAATTCTTTCATCTACTAGTTCAGCTGAAATTCAACATTTTTATCCAGCTAATACAAAGAGAATTTATAGTTTCTCTAAGATTATTATAAAGAAGGTACTAGCCTTAGATGAATGGGGAATGAGTACATTAAAGGAAAGAGAATATACTCATCCGGAACAGAAAGTCTCGGTAAAGTTCAATTACAGTATTATAGTGAAAGTTTCAATAAAACTTTCTTATATGAGAATCATAATAGAAAACACTCTTGGTTCGTAAAATTATGTTCTAATTTGTTTGAACAACAGATACCAAATTGGTTCTGTAAATGGTGGATATCATATGATCCATCATTGAAAATACTACCGCTAATTTTTAAGAGTTTATATACTCAATGGGTAGATATATCTCCCAAAATTATTGCATTACAAAAAGATATATCTTTTTTGATGGCATAGCAACAATATATTTTTTTATAGTATTCTCTACTCCATGGATTATGAAATAGGATGTAGAAGTCAGTCAAACCAGGGAAGGATTCCTATGTTTAAACAGAGTTTTTTATACGAAATTATGGAACAAATTACTTCAATCAGACTAGCCAGAAAAAATTTATGGTAAAGAGATTATTGAAGAACTCAAAAAGAAGATTGAAGCTTATAGCACACAAGAAAAGACCAATGTCGAAATGGAAGAATTGAGCCAATTCCAGCAAGTTACTAGATGGCTTCAAATGAAAAAAGGAGCTATCTCTAAAAAGAAAATTATTGCTTCCTATTTTAAAGAAATAAAAAGGGATCAAGTAAGAAATATCGAAGTTGAAATGTCAGATTATGTTTCAATGGCTTCAATAGGAAATAATACAGATGAAGAAACATGTTTGGCAGGAGAAGCCCAAGAAAGTCAACAAGAACATGTCAATTTGGTTGAAGTTGAAAAATTTCTGAAGAAAATAAAGAAAAGGGTGGAAGAATCTTCCGTTAAAAATGATAAAGGAAAAAGTAAAGCTTGACAAAGACACTGCAGTCCCCATCATTGAATAAGTGGGGTAATAAAGACGAAAAACTTTAATAAAGTATCTGAACCCACCATAAGAGAATGTCAGGAATCTGCTTTCATAAAGTTAATTGTCCATTTCTCTTTTAGCTTTTTTTTTTTGTCGGCCATAATGTAATTATATTATCTGCCATTTTACTGTTTAGTTTTTTTTTTGTTTTTAGACCGATCCATTATATAAGGATCTCAATCCTTTAGTAAGATGCAGGCTTTCCTGGAGCCAGATCTTAGGAACCCTCTCTCTCTCTCTGTAAAAACATCTATGTTTTCAGTTATTATTGAAAATAAAATCGGAAAAGGTCACTTGGCCACAACCTCGGTAGTCTCAGGTACTATTTAATTTTAGTTTTTGATATATAAAGATATTCATTTAGCTTAAATGATAGGCTAAATACTGAAGTGTTGAACTTATGCATACTAGACTATTCTTAAGCATGTTTGGGTATTGATTTTATACTGTATCACTCAACGGTTCTAAGGTTGACACTATAGAGCCCAAGCAGTTCACAGTCCATGCAGTAAATCCTGATTATGGCAGCATAACCGGTGGTCCTCAAGAATCCGTATTAGCTAGGTGAGCATGTTGAAGGGTTAAGAAGAGGACCGTGGTTTAGAGTTTACTTGATGGGATTGTAGCTTGGTAGGACTGGTGTCTCTGTAAAAGATTTCTTGTAGCTTCGTTGAAGCGATCCGGTTTGAATACGTGGTATCACTAGCTATTGTGTTGAACACTGGTATATATATGAAATATATATATATTTCATAAATCTTAATTAGAAGCCATTAGTTTAGATCTTCCCCTCTCTGATTATCTCTTTAAAGTTATATGGCTGATTTTGGTTTAAAAAAAAAAGTATATATATATATATATATATATATATA
>MCJB01010942.1:85620-98796 GCA_002018475.1 Nicotiana obtusifolia | reverse complement strand
ATATATATATATATATATGTATGTATTTCATAAATCTTAATTGGAAGCCATTAGTTTAGATCTTCCCCTCTCTGATTTTCTCTTTAAAGTTAGATGGCTGATTTTGGTAAAAAAAGTGAGAAAATGATTTTACTTGAGTAACGTCTACTTACAGCATCTTTGGCCGTACTTATAAAATCAATTTATTTTTGAAAAGTACTTTCTTAAAAGTGTCTTTTAAAAATATTTGTGGAAATAGCAGTTGTATTTGATTAATCAATTTAAAAATTATTTTTAAGCAACAATTAATGATTGATCAAGCTTTAAAAAAGTACTTCTAAATATATTTTTAAGAAAATTTTGTGGATAAGTTACTTTTTCCTTTTAAAAACTTGGAAACGTCTTAACTTTCGAAAGAAAATACTTTTAACTAAAAAGAAGCACTACAAATCAAGCCATCAGTTTTAGAAATATAAAACTTGAAGATATACTGTACGATTTGCAAGGGTCTAAAATCCCACTAAAAATGACTTCCTTTTGCTCAACCCACTATTCCACAAGCCCACCACTCTTCCAAAGAAAATGAAAAATAAAAAAGAAATTCAAGATCATGTACTACAAGAAATATGAATCGCCACAAAAAGTAGACAAGTAGTCACAAAAAGATGTTAGTGAGCATTGCTGATCAAAATAGTCCCTTCATTTAAACTTATTGCTAGAAAGAATCCTCAAATACAAAAGAAAACATGACCTTGACGATGTAATACAAAATACTAAGGGTGGTTTGGTACGAACACAAATAATACAAGAATTAGTAATGTAGGGATTGTAATGCTGAGATTATTTTTCATCAAGTGTTTGGTTCATTGTATTAAAAATTAGCTTGTGTTTGGTTTAAAACTGTACAAAATCTTCTTTACAATTATACCCTTGAATATTCTTCTTTCTGTATATAAAGAAATTTAGGAAAAGGGTTTGAGTGGCGGTTTAGTAATTTTAGGGTCTTATCCAGATATAGTTAATACAGGGATTAGTAATTCCTTGGTTTCCTTGGTATTAGCTAAGCCCTCCTATGAGGTATAAGTAATCCATGTATTAGGTATGCAGAAATTGAATTGAGCAACCAAACATTGTATTAGACAGATTAAACATCGATTATTTTACTTAGTACAGTCTAGCAAACGACCCTAAGTAGTATAACATGATCCCCAAAAGGAAGAAACGCCATCAAACAGTTGGATTTAAAACCAATTAATTACTTGTTCAGTTACCTGTCTTGATCAAGATTGTTGAAGGTGATTGTCGTATAGACTATAGTACTTAGTATGCAATTGACCAAATATCAATATATTGAAGATTAACCACATGTGCAATATCTAAAATTTTGAGTTTCTCATAAATATACATCGAGCTTTTAGATGACTACCGTAATCTAGAGTCGTATTCTTTGGAGCATTGTCATTTCACATTTGTACATGAAAACCCACCATTCCACCAATAATCCAACACTAAAGCAGATCAGTAACAACACAGAGAGAACCCAAAGACGTGGCCAGTTGTGAGCCAATTCTTGCTGATGATATGATATATATTTTTATTAGTTCGTTTGAAAAATAAAAATATATATTATATTTTAAAATAATTTAATTTTAAATATTTTAGTTATATAAAAATTGACGACTTCATAAACTGTTTTACCCTTTAAGCTTTTAAAATTATAAATATTAAAAGTTTTTTTTTAAATCAATACAAAATAAATTACGATGCATAAATTGATACAAATGGTGTACGAGTGATTTTATGGTGTGTTTCACATAACTGACATTAATCGTACGAGGTTATTTTTATCTCACATATTTGTGCAGACATATCTTATACATTTACGTCTATAAAATTCTGGGACCCTAAAATTATGCGAGAAAAAAGAGGTTTCGTACAAAATAAAAATTTTCGTTGGTGTACAATTGGCATTCGCCGACAAGGAGACAGCCCTCTCTCTCTCCGCCGTGTGTGCGAACACTCTTAGCTTATCTATCACCACAATCGTACGGTCATATCACTGGTCCCAACCATGTCCTCACTCAGTCACAGCAAATCAGCCTGATCTCCCTATAAACGAATAGTCTAAAACACTTTACATTATCAATTTATTTAAAAGTAATATGAGTAATAAATAATCCAACAAGTCTATATAATTTGATTGCTATGTTTTACTCCTTTGGTCAAGCTGTAAAAATCAATTTATTTTAAGAAGTGTTTTCTCAAAAGTATTTTTAGTGATAAACAGTTTGTGTTTGGTTAATTAATTCAAAAAATATTTCTAAGCAGCATTTAGTGTTTGATCAAGTTTTTAAAAACTGTTTCTAAGTGAATTTTTATCAAAAATACTTTTGGAGAAAAATTATTTTTTCCTGCTTCTCGTCAAAAGCACTTTTTTTTTAAAAGTTTAACCAAACACTTTAACTTACAAAAATATTTTTTTTGAAAATATACTTCTAAAATTACAGAAAGCTTGACCAAACAGGCTATTAATTAGAAAGAGGGGAAACTTCTTTTACCTAGTCGTGGTATATATAAATTAAGAATATACTAAATATATTTTGTCTGTTATCAGAAATAGACTATACACATCTTGTAGAGTCGTCCCCCAACGTAGCAGTAACGTGGCTTCCACAGTCATTTTGACTATTCAATGGGGTTATTTCTGTCTTTTCAGTTCTCACCTGCTTATAATAGTAATAAAATTCTAGCACCTCTAGCAGTAGATATGCAATTGGATATCTGTCAGGCAGTTGGTGTTCAGAAGAAGCTGCCATACCATCTGAATTTCAAAAGTCGGCGAATGTAAAACCTCACCGGAAAATTCACCGGAAAAATTTTAAATCAAATTTCCTGCGTTCTATTTCGTCCAAGATATGCAAGATATACATTTAATTGGAGGTGGCGGAGGGCGGTTTTACGGCGGCAGTGGAGGTGACAGAAGACTAAGGCTTAACCAACCCCAAGCCGTAAAGTGTCCTCGTTGTGATTCTCTCAGCACAAAATTCTGCTACTATAACAATTATAATCTCTCTCAGCCGCGTCACTTCTGTAAGAGTTGCCGGAGGTACTGGACTAAAGGCGGCATCCTCCGTAACATCCCCGTTGGCGGTGGTTGCCGGAAAAGCAAACGGTCCAAGCCCAACTCGTCGGCTGTTTCTACTGCTGATGACACTTCTCAGGAAAATAAGTCCAACTCCAATTCCAATTCCGGCAATGAAAGTTCTAGTCTTACTGCTATTACGTCGTCTGCAGCTGCTGCAGCGAACACATCTGTTGTTATGACTCCAGACGTTGGTTCAGGCAATTCATCTAATTCGAATTTGCCCCATTTTCCGGAGTCAAGATTATTCGTACCTGTAAGTACGAAGGGAGAATTTATTCAGCAAGTAGTGGGACATACAACAGAAGAACAAATATTTCAGGATATTGGGGCATACGCATTTAACGTGAACAACATTTCGATGTACCAAAACTTAAATGATGAGCAGTGGAATCAGCAGCCCAAGATTGTAGGTACTGGACCGGCGGATGGTTTGAAGATGCATGACATGAGTGCTGCGGGTTTCTTTGATCGGACGGCTCACGTTGAGTTATCAGGGAGAAGGGTGGATTGGCAGACCGGAGGCGGCGACGGTGGGCTGTTTGGTATGATGGATAACAGTGATCATCAGTCTTACTGGTGTCAAAGACAATGGGGTGAAAATGATTACTCCTTTAATTACCTCCCTTGATCTCTGCTCTTGTTTAACTCTTGAAATTATAAGAAGCTACAATACTTAAAGAAGTAAAAGGTGAAAATTTGTAGCAAACAAAAAAAAGGAAAACTGTTTTATTATGTATATTAGTATCACTTAAGTTTAATATGCACCTGACCTCCATGCTTGGTTTTTTCTTTTAACTTTCCCGCTTATGTATAATAGGTGTTGAGCGCGTTAGCGCTTAATCAATCCGTTACTTGTTTCTTTCGTGACTCAAACAGCCGGTATGCTTTCCGCCTCGCAACGACTCTTCGTGACTTGGTGTAAGATTTATGTGCATTCTGAAGTGATGAAGTTAAATTCAGTATCTAATTATCTTTTGAGGTAGCAATGAGCTAGGTGTTATAATATTATATAGTGTTCTATAACAGACTATACATGCATTCATTGTTGTCTTTCTTAACTTATGCGATTATGCTCTTAATTAAATCGCTTGACACCTCGAATTAACACCAAATTGTTGTTAACAAGTTAATGGCTCGTTGTTCAGTACTCAGTAGTAGTTGTTTTAGTCTGAATTCCTTTCATTTGCAAGGGATTAGCAGCAGTTATAGCATAAGAGCTTGTGTCATAAATAGTATTGCGTTCTAATCAAATCTTCATCTTCTCAGTTTTTCCTTTTCCATTATCCTCCTATAATCCGAACAAAGATTGCAGGAAAATATTTAAAAAGAACAAATACGTATGCTTCATCTATACAATTTTACATGCTATATATATTTTTTGTCTTATCAAACACCATGTATAAATTAAAATGTAATAGTAAAAATGAGAACAATCAGCGGTTACTAGTTTATTGAAGTCTCACATGACTTAAGTGTAAAAATAGCACGGCTAGTCAGTTTTCGAATTGGTAATTGAAAAAAAAAGCCAACGTTTGCAAAGTCATTGAAAAATAGCCACTATTTTGCTGCAACACAGAAAGTTCCAGCATAATATACTGGAGATTGGTGCACCGTGTATGAACTTCCAGCACATTTTGCTGGAACTACAACACATGGAAAGTTCCAGCATAATATGCTGGAGATTGGAGCACATGTGTATGAACTTCCAGCATATTATGCTGGACCAGTATATTATGCTGGAACTCCAGTATATTATGATGGAGTTCCAGTATATTATACTTAAAGTTCACATGTAAAAAATTTGAACTCCAGTATATTATGCTAGATTTTCCGGATTTTGAACAATATTTTCGTTCAGATTTATCTTTACAGGAAAAGTAGCTAAATTTCAATTACTTTTGAAATTATGACTATTTTTTAATTATCACTTGTAAATCTAGTTATTTTTAAATCACCCTGAATTAAGTAATACGTGACTGCACTTTGGGGGTACCGATTATTAGACGAAACCTGTACTTAGAGAATAGTGGCAAATTGGGGTGCCATGCACAAATGTTGATGATTCGAAGATGGGCCATTGTTATGAATAGGAATAACCAAAGTAAAGTACTGGGGCCTGAGAATGGGTTGCGCACGAGTCAGGATGTGAAACAGCTCAACAAGAGGTTATTGGACTACAACTGGGACCCAAGTTAGAGGTACATGTGTCAAGGAATTACTGAACAATAGAAGGAATGTAGTTACTATAATTACCAGTTCGTGCAAGTATACAGTTATGCAAATTGTTATTTGGAAATTTCCCTCTCTGATCACTTTCCCTCGTCTATTTATCTATGGGGCTCTGTCTTCCCATCTCCTTTCTTTCTGTGACTATCATTAGTTACTATTACTCTTCAGTGTAATTCCTTTGTTCAATATTGATATATCAATCTGTTATTTCTGTATTTGGTTGTGGAGATTAGAACCATTGCAGCCACATTGTCGTTACTGCTGGATTACACACTGAGATATAAGATATGTGAGATATGAAATTGAGGGAGAAATAAATTGGAGAGAAATGGGAGGAAGCATGTCACATGTGGCCAGTTGATGATAGGGGTTGGTGTGAGCACTTAATTTTTGATTATGTTTGAATTTTTCATTACTTTTTAGTATGTAAGTATATTTTAAGTTTAATTTACATATTTTAGCTCCTATTTCACCTTTTATAGGTGTTACTTAAGAAAATTATATCCCACTCATCTCACCAATACCTCATTTCCCACTTCCCTCAACTCCCTTACTTCACTTTACACTAGCACTCCTTTACCCCTTTTTTCCCAACTCCCTCGTCACTTTACACTAGCACTCCTTTACCCTTTTCCCCAAACTCCCTCAAGTCACTTTACGCTAGCACACCTTCCCCAACTCCCTCACGCCACTTTACACTAATACCCCCTGAAAACAAAGATAGAAACACTAGAGCTTTAGGACCCCAAAAAAAGAGAGCTGCACAGCAGTTGGAAGAAAGAAAACGCAGCAGCAAGAGCTGCTTAAGGTCACTGTAAACATGTCTTTCTCGCGACCTTCTACCACCCAAAAGACCAGCTGCATCTCCCTCAAAAAACAGCTGCAAAAACCCATAAAAAACAATTCCAAAACCTCAGCCAACACCACCTTCAAGCTTCAATCTTCAGCCTTTTAATGATCAGTTTGTTGCTGCCATTTTACTAGCGAAACAGTCATGAAACAAGCTCCAAACAACCAGTAGAACACCTTTGAAATCAGCCACATACTTCTATTGAAACGATCCTTTTTAATACCTCTATTTGTCTAAACTCGGTTGTGGTCATCGGCGAAGTCTTTGGTTCGTTGGTTCAATTTGCTTTCGAAAGTGATCTGAAGTTCGACATCTCCGTTTCAACATTTAGTTTGAGTTCGAGCTTCCTAGATAAAAACAATTGAGGTGTTATTTTTAACTTTTTCTCTATTATTTACGTTTAGATTTAATATGTGATAGTTATGTGTTGAAATTTGTTTAATGTTTATGGGAATTAGTCTAATTGCTTGGTGAATGTTTTGCTAAATTTAGCTAGCGAAAATGAGCATATCAGACGATTAACTGATGCCTTGAGTGTTTGTGTTCACGATTTATATACCATAAGTTATTTTTATTTTTCTTCATGGATTTTTGGTTGGTTTGTCATATTGCTTTTGTTGAGAGTTTCTTTGGTAATGTGTTGCATGGGCTGCTAGCCAAGAATTTTATATTTGAGAATGAGATTTGAACTCAAAAGGGGGCTAATAGGTTGGAAATTATTTTTGATATCAAAAGATATGGGCCTTGTATGATTTTAATAATGTGAAATAAGTGAGTAATAGATTTGCTTTAGCAGAATGCAATCTGGTTATGTTGGAGTGAACTTCGGGGTTTATTGGTGGTAGAATATGGACCAAATAATTTATTTTAATCAGACAAATTTAATAAGAGCAAAAACTGATCAATTTTTCACAATTGTTTCGTAATTACTTTGTCTTATCTACATCTCAAATGTAGTTGGGACACAATTATTGAACATCATAACTTGCTTTAGGTGTGACTAATAAATAGCTTGTGATTATGGGTACGGTTCTCCGTGGCACGGTCACGTTACGTAAGTCCCAACTCAAGTGCGCATTTTACGAGACTTTACCTCAACTTCAAATAATAATAAAAATAAACATGTTGTAAATTGCGGGTACATTTCACGTGGCACGATTTGTAAATATGTACAAAAACGAGTGCGCGACATCGCGACTTATTCGAATAAATTCCATAAATACTGCAAGCGTTTAAATAAATGATTAAAAGCGGTATAGGAGCGGTAACGCATAAAATATTTTCTCCCGGGTTAACAAAATTCCTCTCCCGATCTTCTGTGTTCGCGGATCATATATAGAGTCAATTTTTCTCGATTTGGATTTTAATATAAATCGGTGACTTGGGACACCATAATATTCCAAATGGCGACTCTAACTAAATAAATAATCTCATTTCGAATAGTGTCACTTTAATTGAAAAAACTTCCCTTTCTCGAAAAAAGAAAGTGTGACAGCCGAGATCGCCACTAGAGAAGCTTGAGTCCCATGTGGGACTAGGGTCAGAGTAATAGCAGTATTAGGTTCAGACGAATTCATTAATTTTATTTTAAAATTTATATTTATATTAAATTATTTATTAAATATATATAAATATTCAATTGCAAATCTGATAAATTGAAACGAGCTATAAACTAGATAGCAAACTCCCCGAACGTCGGGACCTCTTGTTCCTACTTTGTCTATTCTCGAGGTTTATTTGTTTTACCAGTTGTTCATGATGCTTTGATCCCTATAATTGATGCTCGCGGTTGTACGTAGCTAAGACGATGTGATCGTGTAGGTGGACATTTGGGTCGGTTTCTTGGATAGAATCTATAGTAGCAGTTTATTTATTTATTTATAAATAATATCCGATGGAATATTTATTAGTACGACTAATTGATTTGTATTCGTGTTAAATCTACAAGTGAGAATTGGGAAGAAAAAATACTTTATTGCTTTAGGGCTGTTCGTAATTTGATAAATGTTGAATTATCAAATCGAAATTGAAAATTTTGATATTTGATATTCGATATTGTAATATTTAAAGATAAAACATCAAAATATTGATATCATACCAAAAGATATAATAAGTTATACAATTACTGATTATAACATAAATATTGTTTTAAATTTTATTTTCCGTCATTTTTTTATAATTTTCTTTAACATTTATCACCCTTTTTTCCCATTATATTTGACATTTCCCATTTTCTTTGTTTTCCTGCTTATGTTTTAACCTTTCTCCCATCTAGGTGTAATATTTTGGTTTTCATATTTTTTTTTATTATATTATAATATTTTTATTTTCGTGTTTATGTGTATCTTACTTAAGAATATTACAGTACTCTATGGGTTTATGCACATATTTAATATTCGAGCATAACAAATCAAATTTATTAGACCGAATAAATCAAAACTGAAAGGAGAAAAATCGAATTATATCGAATTTAATTAGGTATGGTATTTATATAGTATTGTAAAAAATTGAACATCAAAAATACCGAAACGAAATATTTAAATACCATACCATATCGACCGACAAACACTCCTAATAGCTGTTGCTTGAACAGACTTCTGTTGATGAGATTTGGATGTTTTCCTTACACCCTCATGCATAGTTGTTCTATTCTCATGGATTTTTGTGTATCTGTAAAAACAGTTCAATAATTGCTTCCAGATTTAAATCCTAAATGTGATATTTTCTGTTTATTTGCTTAAATCTCTTTGTAATTAGAAGACCTGATTTTACAACTAAAGTACATTGCTTGCGAGCTGATGACGGTAGGGAGGATAACAACTGTAAGGACTTTTTAGCAAATGAAGGTAACAAGTAGGGGTGTATATATATCGAATTGGTTCGAATTTTCTAATTATCAAATCAAACTAATTGTATCAGGTTATTAAATCTAAATACCAAATCAAACCAATAAAAGTCAGATTTTTTAATCTCGATTTTTCTTGGATTTTCTAGATTTTCGAGTTTTTTCGCTTTTTTTTTCATAAAGTTTTCATAGCACAAAACGTAAAATTTATGTTTCAAATATTTCTTTTATACTAGTAAGACAGAACTATATGAGATGTTTTGTAATAAAATAACATAAATATAAGATGAGCACGGCATTGTACTAAAATATTCAACAATAAAGATAATAAAATTGCATAAAATAGCCATAATGAAAACAAACACAATTTAAAATTACGACTAATAAGTATTATTATTTACATGACTAACTACTAAAAGAAAAATAAGTTATACTTTTCATCCAGACCATAAAAAAATTAAAAATAGATATCTAACCCTATTTTTATTCATAGTACAGTTGAATTTAATGTTTTATAAGCATTAGTATTGATTTGATTTTGGTTTATGATTTACTTGAGTTATTAACATTTATGGACTATAAAACTTATTGGAGCTTCCAAAAATTATAACCTCAAGCTTAAAATAATACGTTAAAAGATAAAACTATGAAAAAGTTTAAGAAATATTTAAAAATCACCCTACAATAAATATTTTTATGTATTAAATATATTTAAAACTTCTATACATATAATGTCGGGTTTGTTTGGTTTCGGTTTGACATTTTTTAGTTAAAATCAAACCAAACCAAATATGGTCAGATTTTTTTTCCAACACTAAACCAAATCAAACTAAACTATCTTCGGGCTTTTTTCTCGATTTGACTAGAATTATCGAATTTATACGGTTTGTCAGTTTCATTTGTACACCCCTAATCACAAGCATACAAAAAGATAGGATAACCTAAAAAGCTACTTCGAATGACATGGAGTTTTTATCTTTATCTTTTAGCTAGCTGATTCAAGTCTATGTTGCTTATGAAAGATTATAAGCAATTTTTTTTTTTTTTTTAATATATAAAAGATAAGATGTGATATCAGTGGAGCTGTCGGCTAACACTGTGAGTTTGATAATTGTGAACAATTTCATGAATTTCATTCAAAACCCATAAATTTTTTCAAACTCGCATTAAAACATACTACTACTACCATTTTACTATTTATTAAATTTGAACGCCAGATTTAAACTTGTATACACAACACATTCACAATATTGTATGAATCTCGAAGAGAAGAATATACGGGATCCGTATACAAATACCCAGCAGAATTCACTTTTTGATTTTCTTAGTCGATATATATAGATTTTATACTGATTATACATATAATATAAAATTTACATCGTATGGCCTCCCCCCAAAATAATACCAGGCAAATATATACTTTTTATATATTAATATATAATTATATATTTAGCATTTTATACATTATTAGTGTATATTTAGCTAGCGACTATAATTATTTTTGACCGACGAGCCAGATCTGTTTTAAAAGTCCTTAATATTATTGAAGAATTAACCCAAATGGCGTCCATCTAATTTTTAAATTAAAAATAGCCGGAGAATGTATAATATATGTATAAATATATAAAAATTAATGTATAATCTATGTATACCGATTAGAAGAAATAAACATTGAATCTGGCCTGCTATTTGTGTAACAATCCTATCGCAAAGCGTGGGCTTATGTATTGGGCTATGAAACTTGAAACGTACGGGTTACATTGTAGCCCAAGTTCTTATTTTAACTGGCCCAAACAAATTGCCTACAATCGTTCGTGCTCCAAACCAAACCTCATTATAAAATCTTGAGAACCCTAATCTACACACCCCTTTCTCTTACTGTGCAACGGCTTCAGCTTCTTCGTTTCTCTCTTCAGTCATCGCCAGATCGTGGTGAGTTTCTCTCGCTTATTTCTAAATGCTGATAATATTTTGATTTAATTATTACATGAAAACATGCGTTAGTAATATTAGTGGATTCTCTACCTGATTTTTGAATAATCCAGATATGGAATTGCTCAAGCTATTCAATAGGATTTGGATCAAACAATTCATAAATTAGTGAAAACTAAATCCATTTATCTTATCCTGACTTTCTAGAAAAACATGAATTTATTGAAGAGGTGTTGATGTTTTTATTGTTATATAATTGCAGAAAGACTTGTATTATTTTATAGACATTCTAAAATAATATCAATTTATTGAAGAGGTGTTGATGTTTTTATTCTTGTACAATTGCAGAAAGACTTGTATCATTATCAAGCAATGGCTGTTGCATTCCACAACCTTAACTCTGATTCTGGTCTTAAGAAGCTTGATGAGTACCTCCTGACCCGTAGTTACATCTCCGGGTGAGTTACTCGTGTGGCATTCACTGCTGAGATGTCCTTTTTGACGGTGTTTTATATTGAATGCTGATGTTTTTTTTTTGATTAATCCATGTCTCAGGTACCAAGCCTCAAAGGATGATATCACTGTGTATTCATATTTAGCAAAAGCCCCTTCAGCTGAATATGTGAATGCATCTAGGTGGTATAAGCACATCGATGCACTTTTGAGAATCTCGTAAGTTGAAGAACTTAATGAATTTGTGTTTTCTTGTAATTTGTTGAATATATCTTTGAATTTTGTTGTTGTTGTTTTGGGCTTGTGATTGGATGCGAATTATTGATTCTCTGACCTTGTTGAACACAATGTGACTGAATATCATATTTTTGCAGTGGTGTATCTGGCGAAGGTGCCGGTGTCACTGTAGAGGGATCTGCACCAATCACTGAGGAGGCAGTGGCAACTCCTCCTGCTGCTGACTCTAAGGTGTGAAAATTCTTCCTATCGGTTCTGAATTGATATTTAGTTTATGTTGCAATTTCTTTCTTCTTGCTGTTTGGATTACATTACTGTGAGCGTGTTCGTTTTGTCATCATCAGTCCCTTTATAGCTTCTAGTATAGGGATGCCATGCGAAACTGTGTTGTGACTGTTCCAAGTGTAAATAATTTTCTTTCCTTTGTTTCTCTCTTGGATTAATTGTCTTCCAGGCCTCAGCTGCAGAAGAAGAAGATGATGATGACGTTGATCTATTTGGTGAGGAAACTGAAGAGGAAAAGAAGGCTGCTGAAGAACGTGCTGCAGCAGTTAAGGCTTCAGGGAAGAAGAAAGAATGTAAGTTTGTACTGTAATATCCTGTTCGCAATTTTCAACACAAGATTATCTGTTTTATTTTAAGAACATGGAATTATATGCGCTGTTTCTCGCGAATGGAGTCGAAAACACGAAGAGGAAAAACTTGCTGAAATTTTGAAGTTCATGTTGAGCAAATACTGACCTTTTGCTCTCATTTGGCTTCAGCCGGCAAGTCATCAGTTCTTTTGGATGTCAAGCCATGGGATGATGAGACCGATATGAAAAAGCTTGAAGAAGCTGTTCGAAGTGTTCAGATGGAAGGATTGACTTATGGAGCATGTGAGCTTCTGTTCCTTGTTCTACTGAGATGAATTTTATTTTTACTTGAAGTGAGACAATTGATTTTTCATCATTCAAGTTCTTTTCATTCTCGGATGCTGTTGTGTCCTAGTGCATCAGCCCCCTTGATTTAACCTAAATATTATTTACGAGGCTGTCTTGAAAAGCTGTTAATTTGTTGGTGTTTATTGACGTTCACAACGCTGTTTTATTTGCAGCTAAACTTGTTCCTGTTGGATATGGTATTAAGAAGCTGCAGATCATGCTTACCATTGTGGATGACTTGGTATCTGTGGATGATCTCGTTGAGAATTATTTTACAGTTGAACCTATCAATGAGTATGTCCAGAGCTGTGATATTGTTGCTTTCAACAAAATATGAATTCTGCTACTCTCTGAAGTTTTGATGGAAATGGGTGGCTATTCTTACCGAAGACAGCGATCAGTAGTTCTATGTTGCTTCTCTTTATGTTACTATGTTTTCTTGTCAAAAGGGTGTACCTGAATCTGACATGGGTATCTGTTTTGCTCGTTTGGATTAGTACTTAAAATTTCTGGAATCTTCTAAGTTCTCACTTTAATTTAAGTATCGGTTTTGGAAAAAAAAAAAAAAAAAAAAAAAAAAAAA